>VZSE01008042.1:214525-239133 GCA_013398275.1 Promerops cafer
ATTTCTTTTCAGACTTCAGAGCAAATCTGCATTTGCTCACTTTAAGGAAGTTGACCCTGCTTTTGAGAAGCAATATAGTATTAGTAACTCCAAAATTCAGATATTAATCACAGCTAAAAATTACACTTCAGAAAGTGCATGACTGTTAATCTTTTGGAGGTGTTTTGGTGCATCTGCTGGGTGAGTAGTACTTTACAAGTTGAGTTGGGATGGCCAGTGAATCACAGATGCTATTTCTGAGACTTTTACTTAGCCATCCTTACACATATGTTATACCCATTATAGCACATATCCTGATGGCTTTACTGTGTCCTTTTGATCACTGAATCAGGCTGCATGATCTGATGATGTGTTATGCACCAGGAGCAGTTCAAACACAACCTTTCTGTCTTGCCTACACAGTTGTGGTTGGTGAGATGGCTGCAGATTGAGTTGGATGATATCTGGCATTCTTTGTGGGAGTTTCTGCTCTTCCCCATGTGCCAAGTAAGACAAACTAAGGTCTCCTTCATGTAGTCAGGCATGCAAGGACCCAAGGAGGGACACAGCCCTGCAGAGCAAAGCAGATGTGGGTGTAAGACCTTCCCATTTCCTCCACAGAGATGCCCAAGCAGACATGGACCTAAGATTTGCATGCCAAGACCTTTTTCTACCTTGCAGGGACTACACAGTGAAGGGTGGCAGCTGCTCACCCATCAGTACCCCAAAGCCATCCTGCCACAGGGTTTCATGGAAGGGAAGGGTCCCTTGAGGGAGAAGGCTAGGGCTGCCTGGCAAGGTGAGGAAAGCCTCTCGGATCATCTCATGGTAGGAGGTGGACTTGTTTATCAGCAGAACTTGCCTGGTGCCACCCCTTTTCATTTTGGACTGAGTCAACCCCCCAGACACCAATGAATGTGCTCTTGTAAACAAACACCATGGGTTGTTCAGTTTTTGTTGTTGTTGCTGCTGCTGCTGCTAAATGTTTTTCTTTCTTTTCCAGATAAAACTGCTTTGCCTTCAGAAAACAGGGCAACATAACCTTTGCAGACACTTGAGCAACTTTTGAATGTTCTCGGTTGGGATGGGAGCCTTTGCTTTCCTGGTGAAAGAGGCATGACCATGGGCAGTAAACAGCTCTGGGGCAGTAGAGAGGACAGAGTGAAAGTGCATTAAACATATAAAGAGAGACTCAAAACTCTTCCTTGACCTCACCACCTTTGGTGGCATGTGGGAAGAGGTGCAACAGGGGTGTCTAGTGGAGTCTACAATGTCTTGTCTGTCTCTTTTGTGTTCCCGCTCTATTTTCCTCTTTGTTAAGTGATTTTTTTTTAATTACTATTCTGCTTTTCTCTTGCTTGTGTAGCCCTTGTTGTACTGATAGCTTCCCTTTGCCCATGGTAGAGCATTAGTGGTTAACAGCACAGTGTGTCCCACCAGCTGGTATATGGTTGGCCCTGGAACTGATGGCTTTTGAGGGATGTAGTGTCCCCTTCGTTGTCACCAGAGTGGATAGGATGCCTCTGGCACCAACACTAATCCAAGTCTTTGGTTTTTCCATTTTGTCCCTTCCTGCTCCCTCTGTCAGATCTAGTGTCCCAGGAAAAGAAGTAAGCTGTGTCTTGCTCAGATGCCGGATGCTGCTTGGCATGGGGAGGAACTTAGCTCTGTTTCCCAAAATGCCTGTGCATTTCCTTTGTTTGCTTGGCCACAGCAGCAAATTGGAAGTGGTGGGGCCATCTCAAAAATCAGAGGGGATTTTGCCTTTGCACATCAAAGTTTGGGGGTTGAGCGTTATGAAACTGCAGATGACTAAACTGATCTTATGGGATATTGCCTTCCCTTGGGTGAACATGCTCCCAAGGGTATGTTTCATTCATGCATTAAATTGAGTGACTTCACTGTTGTTAACTGCAAAAATACAAATTTTTCTATGCTTACTACAATAGCTCAGCCACACACTGGGAGTTTTAGTAAAGAAATTACACTTCACTTTGGGGTCAGCCAGAAAGGCTTCTTTGCCACCAGATTTCCTCTTTTTCTTTTTCCAGTTTTTCCCCTTGAAGCCACTGATGACCAAGAACCTCAGTTCACACAATGCTTTTGGCATCAGAGGACTCCTCCTTGCCACTCATCGAACAACCCTGCAGCAGCATGGCAGCTCTGCATCCTGACACAATCAAGTGTGAAGGTGTAGGGACATCAAGAAAAGCAAGCTGCATGTTCCTCCCCCTTGGCTTGCCTCTCCTAGCACTGCAAGACACACAAGTTGAAAGTTAAGCTTTTGAGTTACCAGCAATTTCCACTTTGGTGCATTACTGACTTTGCTGCAGAGCTCTTATAAGCCTGTTTATAAGACAATAGACAATGGGAGAAATTGCTGAGGCTCCCAGTGGACACATGTTGACAATAAACCCCTGTAACAGAGGTCAAACGTGTGTTCCCATAATAGCAGAGGGTAACTTGCTGCCTGAGGAGCGTCACACTGCAGACGAACCGATACAGAAGAGAAGACTGATTGTTTGAGCCACTGAGTCAGCTTGGCCCAAGAAGACTAATTTTCCAGATGATCTGCTCTCCTTACTTGTTGCAAGGATGTGACAACATGTCTCTCCCATTGGTAATGCTTATGTGTACGCAAAGGTCCCTTTGGTAGTCATAGATATAAAGCTGTTTGAAATTATTTGAAGTGTAAAGAGGCAGCACCACCCTGAATGTCATGTTCTTGACCAGGTGCCCCCGTTGGTGGAAAGCCTCTCTCCAAGTGAGACACGAGAGTGAATCAGACAACAGTTTCATGTGGGTGGGGTGGCTTTGCACAGTACTGGGGGAGTGAAGAAAATATAAAATGCTGTGTCCTATTTTTAAGAAGTTGTAACTTAGCTTTACTTTTCCTTCGTATGAAGTCTCCTTGGGCGGGAAAGCATTTTTAACACATGGTTTGCAAAAAGAAAAAAAATATGACTGACCTGAGATTTCATCTTTTGGTGGCCACTCCAGCTCCTTGCAGTTGCCAAAAAGAATTCAGAGCTTCTTTTTTTTGAGTGGCTGCAGATACACTGATTGTGCTCTGATAGCCAGAGGATGGTAGGATGGCTGACTGAATAGGACAACCCATAGTCATTTATGTCAAAGACTAATTGCTGGCAGGCAGGCTGCTCAGATTGGGTTTCATGTTTTGGGAGCCTGTCACACCAAGCTCTCCCTGGTGCTACAGGAGCTGTGCTGTCTGCAAGGTGTTTTGAGTAGCAATGTGAGCACATATGTGAGCACTGGGGCGGACAGGATGGTCTGCACAGGCTTCAGAAGCATTTTGGCAAACAGAAATTCTCTCCTTGAAAAAACATGGGTGTCAATCTACAGAAAATACATCCATTTACAAAGTGATCCAAAACTAGCTGTGGGACAGTCCAAGTCTCCTCCATGTGCCATCTCCACAGGAGCAGGGAAGTCAAGTTGCTAACGTGCAATGGCAACAATTGTCCTATGTTTAATGCTTATTTTTACTCTTCTTACCTCAATTTTTCCTGGCACATGAATGGCTGAAAACAAAGGCACTGCACCCTGGTGTGGTGAGGGATATTACAGTGGGAACACATGCCAGGCTTACAATTAGATCCTAGGTCTCCCTTGATCGGCATCACAACAATTCTGTGACAAATTCTTTGTCTTACGAACATCCAAAGATCTGGGCCAAGAAACAGGTGTTGGTTTCTTTTCATTCTGGAGCCCTTTAGTGAGCAGCAAGCAGTGGAGATTGGAAGCAGCTGAGCCGTAAAGGTCCTGTTGGTAGGCTAAATACCTTTTCTTTTTCAGAATACTGTGTTGCTAAAGCCAGTGGAGTCACTTAAAGACCCTGAGGCATGTAAACTAGGACCACATGGCCAAGCTAGCAGAGGACACTGCATCCTGGCCAATCCCTCATGCTGTTGCACAGCTATGCTCCATTCAACTTGCGGACTAGGCCTCCAGTTCAAATGGGCATGGATCAGGGTGTGAAGAGTGACAGGGTTAATGGTACCCAGCAGAAAAACTTGGAGGGATGGTGTTTCCAACCAAACGTGTGACTTCAATATTTCCCAACCAAAATATTGGTTCTTCTTGGTTATTGAATTTCTGCAGCCAAATTCACAGCTCACCCATCCAGCCCAGTACATCAACGTCTTCACAGCAAATGGCTCATTTTGAGCAAAGTTCCTTGAGGGTTTTTTAATTATTATTTACCACTGTCTGGCCTAGAATATGGTAAGATAATTATTACATCCCTGGAAAAATGTATTTGTTTGTGGAAATCTTCTTCTACCTTCATGAATTCCACTGCTAGTGGTAAGTTTTGCCTAAAAAAAGGAAGCTAGCAGTGACAATCATGACCTGGACACCCTTTTGCTGGTATAGTAACACCCTGAAGGTCTTGCTGAAGGAATAATTAATTAATTAATTTATGCATGCATGCATTTATTTATACATGTCTGTTAGATGGGGACATTCACTTTCTTGAAGGTTTTGCTGTCCAGCCACATGACACACTTCTCCACTCTGTGCAGTCCGTGGGAGAGGAAAACTTTTATGATGCCATGCAGTCTAGTTACAGCAGGTAGCTGATCACTCTTCACATCCTCCTTAGTTTTTATGGCAAATCCTTCACAGAAATGCCAGAATTCTAGGAGGAGTGGGAAAAGTACATGTTAGAAGGTCAAACAAAGCAAGCAAATTAGCATAGGATGTAAATACAATCTGAAGACACAGCTAAAACACTGTCCTGAAAAGGGGTTACCCATCTTCATCTTGTCTGAGTTGGAAATAATATTGAGATGTTTCTTTTCCATTCCCTAGTAAACAGGTAGCAATGAAAATGTTCTGCAGGTATTTAGACATTAATAACCTAGAGAATAATAGAATCATAGAATGGTTTTGGTTGGAAGAGACCCTAAAGATCATCTAGTTCCAAACCCTCCTGCTGTGGACAGGGACTCCTTCCACTGGAGCAGGATGCTCAGAATTCATCCAACCTGGCCTTAAACACTTCTAGAGATGGGGCTGGAAGTGAAGTCCCATCACCAACTTCTCCACAACTTCTCTCTGCAACCTGTTCCAGTGTCTCACCATCCTCCAAGTAAACAAAGTTTTTGCTAATATCTAATGTAAACCTACTATTTTTAAGTTTGAAGCCATTGCTCCTTGTCCTGTCTCTACATTCTCTTCTAGAAAGTCCCTTTCCATCTTTACTGTAGGCTCCCTTCAGGTACTAGAAGGCTGAAAGTAGTTCAACCTGAAGCCTTCTCCTTTCAAGGTTGAACAACCCAAATTTTCTCAGCCTTTCCTCATAGGACAGGTGCTCCGTCCCTCTAATAAACTTGGTGGCCCTCCTTTCGACTTGTTCCAAAAAGTCCATGTCTTCCCTGTGCTGAGGACCCCAGAGCTGGATGCAGCACTCCAGGTAGGGTCTCACCAGAGTGGAGGGGAACAATCACCTGCCTCAGCCTTCTGGCCATGATTCTCTTGATGCATCCCAGAACACGATCCCTTCACCTGTGTCATTAATGAAGATATTAAATAACACTTGTCCCCATAGAGACCCCTGAGGGACATTACTTGCCACTATGTCCATTGGGACTCTGAGCCATTGATGTGACCATACAATGATCTTCTTATCCATCTAACAGTCCACTCATCAAATCCATCTCTCTCCAGTTTAAAGAAAAGGATGCTGTGGGGGACTGTGTCAAAGGCTTTACAGAAGTCCAGATAAATGACACCGGTATCCCTTCCCTTGTCCATTGCTGCAGTCACTCCATCCTAGAAGGCCACTATGTTGGCCAGGCAGGACTTCCCCTTGGAGAAGCCGTGCTGGCTGTCTTGAACCACCTCCCTGTTCCCCATGTGCCTTACCATTTTCAACAAGGAGATTGGAATTTCTTTGCAACCATCTTGGAGGGGAGAGGTGAGCAAAGAAAAAAAAAGTCAGTAAAATCAGCTCTGCATCATCTACTTTAGCCACAAGCATTACTCTCACAGGTCTCTCTTCTCACATCCAAAATGGCCTCCACAGATATTTTTGTTTCTGGGGCACTGCTATGGGCAGCAAGTGTCCCACCAAAGCCACTGATTCAGTTGCCTCACTGGCTGAGCTGTCCTGTAAATGAGAAAAATCTTCCTCTACCCCACCAACGCTTTACAAAGTTGCTCAGGAAAATTTGAAATGCAAGAGGCAGCAGCAGTCTCATGTTAACTCACAGACTCCAGATATTATACAACCTGAAGCTTTCCTTGCTGCCCTCAATAGTTCCTGCCTACACTTACACATCCAAACACTGTTGCACACACGTGCAAACTCCAGGGTGATTTAACCTTTATTTTATCAAAATAGAATGTTTGTTTTGCAAGCAGCTGGGGAAAAAAGCAGCTGCTCCTGAGGGCAGCAATTACTTCAAACCCAGATCATGGGACTCTGATATTCAGCTTCTTGGAGAAGAGGCAGAGGGCCCAGATGTTGGTGGATACCTTGCTGAAAACCAGCTTTGTCCACCACTGGTCAAGACTCAATGTAAGGATGCCAGTCAGCAGTGACCAGTCACCTCACCATCAGCTGTCTATTTGAATTTTGCTTAAAAAAACACAATCCTTGGCTTGCTCAGCTTAGATGCTCCATTACTTTTAATGTAAATTAGTACCCATCTATGGCATATTATCCCAAAGCCTCTGTAGTGGTCATAATAAAGTGATCCCCCACAACTGATCAGACTATGCTGTTCCTCTTTTCTTCTCCTCCATTAGTAGTGGAGAAAGTGAGGAAGATGATGGATAAGACTTTCTTGCACTTATCAAGTGAATATGAAATACTATTTCTTGAGGAGTTTTGCAGTTACTTTGAACCTCCTAAGTTCTGGCCTAAGCTGGTTCTGCATTACCTGTCATGGGAGTAACTAAACCTTGGTTAAAGCAGATTCTCCTTCCAGGAAACTGAGCTGGCAGCAAGATTTCCACAGATGGAAACTGGAATACTTCATGGTCCATGAGCCATGAGATATTTGGGTGAACTGGTTCCGACAGGTTCTTTTGCTGCTGTCTCAAAATCACCTAGTTGCCTGCTGTCTCAAAATCATCTAGTTGCCTGCTGTGTTATTCAGCATTTGGCTGAAGGCATCAGCCCCTCTATTCTGTCCTCACCTGCATCTCACCATTGCCTGTTGGAACTCATTATCCTTTTTGATGTCTGAACTGCCTGGGCGGTTGTTTTCTGAGCTACTTCCAGTTCCTTGCCAACCAATCTGAAGGGGCAGCATCCTGCAGCAGGAGAGTGGTTCAAGATAGTAAGTTGTCCAGCTGGCTCAGTTGCTTTTGGAAGATGTGTGATCATGCTGTAAATAGAACCATTTCCTGTGCTTTTCTTCCCAGACTTTATCTTGTTTATTCATGTGAAAGGTACCTGGGGAATAACTGCTCCTGGCCTTGGTTTTAATTTGTCTGTATTTCAGCAGTGTCATGTCATTACATTGGTGCAACATCAGAGTTGGAGGAAATTCATGTGGGTGACCTATTCTTGATAGCCCTTTAAGTGTGGCCAGATGGAGCGTGACCTACTGGTGGCCACACATTGCACAGTGAGGAGCAAAAGTTACTGTGCGTGGCCGGGAATATATCAGAACTCTCATCGCAGCTTGCTTAATAGATGGTTTTGCTCCATGAAGCATAAGGCAGAGCAACCAGCATAAAAGCTGTAGGGTGTTTTTGGAGGTCTCTGGCTCCCTGATCAAGGGAGGAGCTGCTCTCTGCCTCCTTTCTTCCAGAGATATTTGGGGAGCCTTAGATTAAGCAGATGAGCTGCAAGCATGACCCTCTACGGCAGCATCTGCAGTGTGACTGCATGTGCATGGGATTTCTGCTCTACTCTCTTGTCCCCAGTCATTGTGGCTTTGGAAAACTGCATTTCTCTGTGCCAGTTCCCCTTGTGTCCCCTGTAGCACTTGGAGAGAGAAGCAGCCTTGCATAGCCATATCTAAGGCACCTACTTAATACAGGGCAATTTTTGCAGTTTTTGCCAAAGGGCTGCCTAGAGCCAAAGGACAACATGATCTTTACAGGAACACTTTCAAACCAAGCTTCCTGAATGCTTTTCCAGGACCTGTTAAGGAATAGTGCTTGCATCCATCATTCTCATCTATTTCTGGTTGTTGTGGCCACTAAATATTCTTTCAGTGTGTGATTGAGAACCCTCCACTTTAGGACTCAGGAGAACACTTAACTCATGATTGCTTCCATGTCACCACGTATTACCATTAAGTCGAGGCAGTACAGGAGAAAATATTCTGAGCCACTCAGATGGTTAAGTGGGAAGCTTCACCCAATATT
Organism: Promerops cafer; assembly: GCA_013398275.1. NCBI lineage: Eukaryota > Metazoa > Chordata > Aves > Passeriformes > Nectariniidae > Promerops > Promerops cafer. Next base: position 222,854 of record VZSE01008042.1, read on the forward strand.
TAATGGGGGCAATCCAAAGAGCCAAAGGATGGCCACCACACGCTTTGTGAGGCAGCAGTGGGGTGGTGAAATGCTCAGAGCTGCTGAAGGCTGCTCCAGTATTGAGGCAGTCAGGAATGCCTTCACCTTCACCCAGTATTAGAGGCTCAGGGTTAGAAGCAAGCTGGTTCATGGGAGCGGTCCTTGTGAGCATGAGGCATGAGATAGCCTTGGATCACTGTTTCCCATTTCATTACCACCTCATATAAAATGTTTTTAAAGAAAACCTAGGTTTCTCGCAGCCATTTAATAAAGCTGTAGTAAGGAAGATAGAGTCCTGCAGCATGTTGGGGAGAAGGGATTAGCTGATATTCAACCACTCCAACAATGCACTTGGCTCAACACCCCTCACAGCCTTACATGATTTCCAGGTCCGGAGGATCTCCTGCAGCTGGACCTATCATAGTGGTTTGTCCCAGGTGATTGTAGCAAAACACAACTTCACTTTCTAGGATTAAACTCCATTATTTCCTTGCTCTTTAACAAGTTGCAGCTCTCTGGGGTCAGCAGCAACTCGGCCAGATCCTGCTTTCAATTGCATACAGATGTAAAATGCAGGGTAACGCGGTGCTCTGCTATTCCCCCTGGGCTGAGCTGCTCTACTGGATGCTGTACCTTTCCCCACCCATTGAGAGGCCAAACAGACCCCCTCAAAACAGCACAGTGACCCACTCCCCAGTGTTGCATTGGGACGCTGTGCGCCTCCATGCTGTCTGGCTCTTCCACGGCTGGGAAAGGCTTTGGATGGAATTCATTCATTGCAATCAAAACCCAACAAGTACTGGAAGAAAGTTCAAATGTATGTGAAATAGCTTGTTCAAAAAGCTGGCAAAGGCAGCTTATTTTTCCTGTCTTACAAGAAGTTATGCAATCAAGTGATTAATTACCCGTGGCACAGTCTGAGGGGTGAAAGATTAATATTCCTGGAGACTGCTGCTGTTGACCTTGTGTTATACCCAGCATGGGAATAGCCTGAGCTTCCCAGCAGAATAAACCTTGCCCAATGGTGAGATTGTCTTCTCACTATAGTTGAGTGAAGAGGTTAAAGTTTTATTTTTCTTCTAAATTCTGTCCATCCAGCAGGAAATAGTACCATCAAAAGTCTCCCGCCCATCTCCTGGAGAAAAAATAAAGCTCAAGTCTTTTATAATTCCAGGGCTGTGCCTCAGCCAGCTGCGGCAGTGGAGTGGGAGCCCAGCCTTGGACATGGGCGCAGATGGGAAATGTTGTGGCAGCATTGTATGTGTTAACCAGTTTCCAGACAACACTGGGAACCATTGCAACTGGTTGCAGTTAGTCCTGGGGGAATGAACCTCAAATTCAGTCACAATTGTAAACATTGGTTCTTGCCTGCACAGAATGCTCATTAATGCACATTGTAATATTTCTTTCCTGGGGGAAGAAATCCTGGGATGTGACAGAAGTTAAATCTGTGTGTGGTTGCAGCGCTCATTCATTCATGCTGCTTGTCGTGCAGCCCAAGGGTGCCACATTTCTGTGGCGTAGGAGGATGTGCCTTCTCCAGCACATTGCTCATTCCACCTTTCTTCCTCTACGCAAGCCCATGTGCAGCAATCACTTTCTGCTGGAAATCCTGCACTGGCTTGCTGTCATCAATCTTAGCTTACACCAAAAGTTATCTGGTACTTTTCCTAAAAGGTTGCTTTTCAGTAGCTTTTAACTTTGCCAAACTAAGTGTTCACTTCAAGATGAAGTTATTTAGCCAGGGAAGGGTGCAGTAAATCGTCAGTCATTTTAGTCACTTGATGTGCAAGGAATAAAGTGTAGCTTTCCTTATATATAAAACCTTGCCCACTCTGTTATTAAGTGTTTTCAACACCATTCTTTGGAGTATATCTTATCATATCCTGCCTCTCATGGCTGAATTTGCCGTGTTAAATGCTCTTCTAAGAAAACAAATGCTCATTATTCAATTTTAAGCTACACTCAATATAGAAAGAGGGAGCAAAAGAAAGAGCTCGTACAATTTTTCTTTCTCAAGTAGTGGTTTCCATCAAAGCAACTTGGCATGTGAAAGCTCCTAGTGAAGGAGAGAACCAAACATAAGAAAAGAAACCAGAAAAAACAGGGCGGGGGGCAAGGGGTTACTTCATGTGCATTAAATAAAACCTCCCATAATCTTTGGTCTTGTGAAAAGATCTATAGTGCTGGTGCCAAATAATTCCTCCCAGCAGGAAGACTGGACAGCAGAGAGGCTTCCGGGGCCAGTGGGCGCCTCTCAGCGAAAACAAATGGAAGGGATGAGGCCAAAACAGTGAGATGGTGAATGGGGGCTGGGTGGAGGGCTTAGAAATGGACAGTGTTAACAGCCTCCAAAAATGCTGTAACAGACCTGACTTGGTGCAAAGTGGAGCTCAAAGCTTCTCACGTGGTCAAGGATGGTATTGGTGGTATGACTTGTGTCTCACTGTCAGTCTAAAAGAGCTTGTGCCCATGGCCTCTTATCCTGCCACTGGGCATCACTGGGAAGAGTCTGTCTCCATCTTTCCTCCCCCATCAGAGATTTATACACGGTGATAAGATCCCCCTGAGCTTTCTCTTCTCTGGCCCCAGCGGTCACAGCTCTCACAGTCCCTCCCCATATGATAGATGTTGCAATCCCTCAATCATTTTAGGGCTCTTTGCTGGGCTTGTTCCAGCACATCCATGTTTTGTACTGGGACACCCAGAACTGGACACAGCTCTCCAGGGTTGAGTCACCTCCCTGGACCTGCTGGCAATGCTCTTCGTATGTTTTTGGCATCTTTGCCACGAGGCCATGTTGCTGATTGATGGTCAGCTTGTTGTGCACCAGGGCATTAAGGTCTTTTTCTGCAGAGCTGCTTTCCTATGGGCTGATCATCTCCCAGTCCATACTTCTGTCTGAGGTTATCCTTCTCCATGTTCAGGACATCACATTCCCCTTTAAACATTGTGAGATTCCTGTTGACCCACACTTCCAGGCTCCTGAAGTCGCTCTGAATGGCACCACAACCATGTGCTCTGTTTCCATAACTTGCCAAGGGTGTCCTCAGACCCATCATCCAGGTCATTAATGAGGAAGTTCAACAGTGCTGGACATGGTATCAGCCCCTGGGGTGCACCACTAGTGACTGGCCTACAGATGGGCTACATGCCACAGACCACAGCCCTTTGATCCCAGCACTTCAGCCAGATTCCAAACTACCTCACTACCATATATGTCATCCATATTCCATCAGTTTGTCCATCCATAAGGATGTTATAGGAGACAGTGTTGAAAGCCTTGTTAAAATTGGCATAAATAACATTTACTGCACACTGAGCCACTCATCTCATTGTAGAAGGCTATCATGATGGCCAGGAATGATTTCAGCATATCAAATTCACCAGAACATGAGGTTTTGAGAAACTGGAGAAAGGGAACCGCACCTCATCTCCCTCCGGCCCTGGTTTTCATAATAGTTGGAGGGAAATTGGTGTTTTAGCTTTTGTTGTAACTAAGAATGTCTGTCTCCCTTCTGGGGAGTTTTGTAGGAAAGGCAGAATTTACTGTAAAAGCTTAGTTATGTGTGCTAGAATTTTAGTCTCTGCTTTGGCATGGATTTAGAAAAATAATAATCATTTAAAAATAAACCTAGCTATTGTATTTAACCTTGGCCCGTGCAGCCAGTGATATTTTGTAAGACGTTCCAGCTATCCAAAGATTCTTTTCACCGAAACTTCCCTTCAGGAAACAAAATAAATTAATGATACAAACAGGAAGCATCTGTCTTTTCCTAAATAATAATTAAAATGGGGTCCCCTTAGCAGAGAGAGGAATAAATGGGAGGGGAAAGACCTGAAGTATTGTCGGTTTAATTTTGACCAGCCTTCAGAGGACAGGCTTAGAATAATGACACAACCTGTGAGGCTTGGAGGACTTATTTTCTTATGAGCCATTTTTGGATTTGAAAAACAGATAAAGGTCTTCACAAGGGGCAGATGAGCAAGACAAAGGAATGTTGCTCTCTCAAGGCACACAATCTGTCCTCTTTCGGTAGTATTCACATGGAAAGAAACATTAATCATTGTAATCATCGATGCTGTACTTCAGCGGCTTTCATCTGCTATCAGCAATCACTAGGAAATTCCAGGGTGTTCCTGGATGTGCTTTTTTTTTGTTGTTTTCTTTTTTTTTTGTCTTTGTCCCAGACTGTTGACTTGACACAGTTCCTTGAAATTCCACTTTTAGAAGGAAGAAGGACAAGAGAGATGGAAATTCTCATCTCCTTCCAGCTGGCTGGGAGGAGGAGGTGGTGGCAAGGAGTGTGGTGGCTCCTGCTGTGGCCCCAGAGCTTGGTCTGGTCAGGGCTTCCAGATGTGGAGGGCCCTTGGCCCTGTGGGCTTAGCAGCTGAGCCTGTGGGTGACCGCAGAAACATACTGGCCAGAGGCAAGGAAACCATGGGAGAAAACTATGGCCAGCAAAAGCTACAAGCAGCACAAGAGCTGCCACTTTTATCTGTCGTTACCACGGGGTGAAGCAGTACATTGATACAACATGTCAGTGTTGGGGAAGGTGCGTTTCTTAAGGTGAAATCACAGTTTATTAAAAATTAGGTTTGAACTTGCTCCATATCAGGAAATAATGTCAGTATGTAACCATATGTCATGGCCCTGAGAGATGACTTGGGATGAACCTGCAGTTGGTGTTCTGCCATTTGCTTGAGTAGGTGAGACTGGGTGACAAGTGGCAGTGGTTATAAAAGGAGTGGCTTAATGTCAGTTTTTATGGCTGCAACCAGAAACCAATGCAGAAAAATCCATGCCATAAACCCAGTGAGTTAGCCAGTGCCTCCTCCCAAAATACAGAGTAGGTGGAATAAACAAGGCTTAAGATTTATTTATAAGATTTCAACAAAAGAGCCTTCTGTCCACTCCCAAACATACCATGGAGTTGCTGGATGTGGCAGGGATTTACAGGTGAAAAAAGAAGATGGCAGAAAAGGGGTGACATGCCTTACGACTCCTTCAGGTATTTGAGGCTACCATCAGACTATCTTAGATCTTTTGAGGAATGGAAACGAAAAGGAAAAGGCCAGAAAGGCCTCATGCCAGAGGCTTTTGCCCATGAATCGGAGTTGGCACCAATTTTGACTTAAAATTTTTTAAAACTCTTTGCTTGTAAGATGGGAGGGCAGTAAGGCATCTGGACCTGAAGAAGATTTTGACATGGTCTGTTTACTCTGCACTCAGCAACCCTAATAACTATACAACTTTGCTTCCATCTTTTTCTCATTCTATCTTGTCCAAAAAGCTGGTATTCTCTGAGTGAAGTGAGCAGTAGTACATGTTCATTTTTAACTGGGCACAGCAGACTCCTGCCAGTCATATGTCTTTAACACTAAGGGGACAGAGCTAATCTTGTGGCAAAACTGCAAACACTTCTTTTAGCAGCACAGAACTTAAAAGTGTAAGAAAGTTCAGCCAGGACTGTCCAAGACACTTAACAGCCTTCACTAGGTCACAGGTCACAAAAAAACTTTTCCATGGAAAAATTTATCTTGAGTTACTTTCAGATAAAGATGGTGTACTCACAGTCACCAGGGAAATTCCCATCGATGTTTCCTCTGTGAGAAGGGAAACCTGTTATGGGCCTCTGAAGGAAAACATCACATTTCAGCATGAGGTATTTGAGATTCTCTATGGAAGTACAGTCCTGTCCTTGCTGTAATATCCTGTAGTAATTAAGATACAGGCTCTGCATCTTTCCTGCCATGAGGCACACTGGAAGGATAACACTAGCTAGGGATTCTCCTTCAGATGCTCAGAAGGAAGGCAGGTGAGCTGATGTATTATGGGCAAGCACAGCTGTTAAGACAGAAAACTACAAGGACAATAAAAGAAGGAGTTAATATTTCCCTATTGGTATAGAAGTGCCTCCACAGGGTCCCAAAAAACTGAGCAGCTGGCAATGTGATCACCTTTGGTTTTGCAGATGCTTGCACATGGCTCTTGCACAAGTGAGGTTTCTAGTAGTGGTAAACTTCTAAAACTTGGGACAAATTCTCAAGAAAAGACATTTTAATCAATGTTTAGATTGATGAAGCACACACACCAAAAAAAGAATAGTATTAAAAGGGAGACATATGTCATTTGAGGCCTCTTGACTCCCGACAGTACATGTGCCCTCATTTTTAGTTTAAACTAAATTAATCTATTAAGGTACAGGAAACCTAATTTCACATCTGACTCTTCTCAGGCAGACACTGAATACCAAAAAAAGGCAGCTTGGTCTTTATTACAATGTACAATTCAAGGGAAGTGAGAGGTATTATTCATGTGGGTGTGACCTGATGACCATGCTGATTCACTCTTCCACTCCAAAGCCCTCCCCATCCTTCCTAAGCCTTGCAGTCCTTGGTGCCTGCTCTTGCAAGGGTCCTTATTTGGTGAAGAGGGCTACATATTTTTGCCTACTCTCTTTCCTCCCTGCTACAAGTTATTGTTGTGGAAATGGCTCACAAAGGGGTGAGTTTCGTCATTTTTTTTTCTTAAACATTAGGGCCCATGCTGCTAAGAATAGCTTCTGCCATTATTTGAGCAGCAGCAAAAAGTAATAGGAGTGAATTTCACCTGAGGCAAGAATCCCACTACACCCATTGCAACAGTAGTCCACTTTTGGAGATCTCCAAGTGGTGCTTGGCTAATTTTGAAACTTCTTCAGTGGGGATCCACAGTTGGTGTGACAAAAAGGATGGCAAAGTTAGGACCATAATTCTGCATCAAGTAATCCCTGCAGTGCTGCAAAGATGCTGATACTTGGACATCATCAACCCCAGCAAGTTTTGAACTGCAAGAGAGCTAGGGTTTTTGTTTCTACAACAGATGACTTGCTATGAAATCCCAAAAATCTTCATGTATTCATCTCAGAAGATAGTTCTTGCTGTAGCCATGCATGTTTCTCCCTGTAACTGTCTGGGAGAGAGAAGAGGGTCAGCAAGTTACAGGTATACGTATTTTCTCCTGTTCTTTCTTTTTTCCAGACCATTTTTTCCTAATTCCCCTTCAGAGGTCACTGCCGTTCTTCTTGCTTTTAGTTTACAGCAGTTTCTCAAAGCCATAGTGAGAGACCCAGGACGGGATAGCAGCTGAGAAGAGGTGAAGGGAAGGCTAACAAGGCCACTTGGTTGTTATTCAAAGACTCATCTTTCAAATACTGTTTTTCAGGGAAGAGGGGGTGAGAAAGACTCTGACTGTTATCGCTACAAATAAAGCCTTTAAAACATATCCCAAGTAGGAAGAATAAAGTCCCAAAGCAGTTCATCTGAGATATGTGCAGATTTACACATCTTGGCAGCTTCAGAAATTTTTAACACAGATGTCAATAAAGACTCAGTTTCCATAGCCAAACTTGGTACCAAGTGGTGACCAGAGCAGAATTATAATTCGCTGCAAACAAACAGTTGAGTTCAGAATAGTTTTGAAACTCTCTGCTAAGATGGGAACAAATAGGGCATCGAGGAGTTGAGAGAGGCAGCAGTGACCGACATTGATATTATGGCCAAACTCTTGATAGCATCAAACCCCGAGAGCGAGCATATTTCAGGCACACAAGTCTTAAGCCGTTCAAAAATTCTGCCTGCCAGCTGTCAGGATCTTCAGCTGCTCAGTCAAATGCAACCTGGAAAAAGGTGTGCACAGTGCTTGAGCTGTGGTGAACAGTGGGTGAGGGTGCTTGAGGGTGGCGAGCTTTGGGAAGGAGCCATGCAAGAACCCATCTTGTCTGTATGTGAAGTTATGTAAGGACATAAAACCACCTCCACTGGGTCAGATTAAAGGTCTGTCTAACCTAACATCCAGACCCCAACAAAGCCTGTGAGTGGAAGCCTAGGGAGAGTAAGAACAAGGGCAAGCATATACAATACTTCCCCTCAGTGTTCTCCCAGACTCCAACTATTTTCAGCTCAGGAACTTCCTGAGCCAGATAGAGTTTCTATGTATTTAGTAACTCTCAGAGGATTTCTCTTCCGTGAGCTCTCCTTGAATCTATGCAAGCTTCTCATATCCACAACATCTTTTGGTAAGAAGATTCACAGATCTACTGCCTGTTGCATGAAGAGCCATCTCCTTCTCTTTGTTTTTCAGCCTGTCTCCCACTAACATCATGTAATGCTGCCTGCTCTTGTACAGGAAGGGACAGCAAAGCTTGACCCATCCCTGCTCCCAGGCCACTCACAAGCTCAGAAACCTCTCTCATATACCTCCCAGTCCTTCCTTTTCCAGCCTGAAGATACCTGGCTGAGTTGGGAAGGACGCTAAACTGTAAGGTGGAACTTGTGAAGGACTTGGGCTATTTTATTGTCCAGCCTCATTTGCTTTCAGACTCCAAAAGGTCTTATTGCATCTTGCAGATGTGAATGAAAGCCTCCAACTTGCTCAGGGCTTGAGTTCTAGCTCTAATGCTGCAAGCACTATGCACTGGCACAGCTTTGAGAATATAAATAATAGCCTGCACTCAAATTCCAGGCAGGAACTGTTCCTAACCATGCCGTACACATGCACAAGCCATTCCTGGAAGCTTTCCATGATCCCTTCCTCCCTTACACCTCCCCAGTTTTGCCAGCAACTCATACTCCCTGCTTCTCTTCCAGGGGTCCTGTGAGGTTATTCATGTCTACAAGCTGCACTTTGTAGACAAAATTGTGGCGTTTCTGGCAGTGACCAGCAACTTATCCTTTTCTGTCATTGTGCTGGCATGTAAATCCATGGTGAGTGCCCAGGGAAACCAAGAACCTGCCACCTGCATAAACATTACAGAGTACCTACCAAAAGCATAGTGTGCTCTCCCCTCTGTGTGTGTGTCACAGTGACCTCTGAGCACACCATCCAAAATAACCCCATGCATGGAACCAAGAATAGAAAGAAAGGAAGGATGCATTTTATGTAAATGTAGTCAGAAAGTCTGCAAGACAAATTGCTTGAAGTGGTTCGAAAGATGAAGAAATATGACTCACTTCCAGAAGGAACTGTTTTTTGCTGGGCTGGACTGAGAGTAGCATTGTGTCTTAGGCATGTACATGGTTGCCACTGAGGCTTTACTGGCATCCACAGGGGTGGGTTGGACACCCAAGAAACTGTGTGATGGGCTTGCAGAGCAGGTGTGCTTCATGAACAGGAACATGAGGGAGCTCTGCAAGCAGAGGATGCACTTGTTTATCTGCAGTGCAGATTTGCACATAATATTTCCAACCAGTGGTACTAACATAAGGATTCTTGTCATGCTCTTGACAGAAAAAATTCTGCAAAGCACCTTTGTCTAGGCAAGCAGAAACTGCCTGAATGGTTCAGAGCAGTGCTGTATTTAATTAAACACTGTAGAGGATGAGGTAAACGTGTTCAGAGACTAGCAAGCTGCTAGCAGAAGTCTCCTCTGCCCCCCAAGTAATCATCACTTAGCTCCCCCGAAGCATGAGGGTTTAGTGTTGTTTATCAACACTTCCCCTGCGAAACACAGCTCTGTGTACCCTTATTTGTCACACAGGCAGCATTCTCTTCCCAGTGTTTTTCTTTCACTAGCTCCTTGCAGCAATGAGCGATTTCACTGAATTAATCTGTGGCTGTTGACGACATTGGGTATTTTATTTCAGACCATCTTTCCTCTCCATGCGTCACTGCCTGCTGAAACCAGGGTTGCTGTTGCATGTAGGAGAGCTGAGAGAGGTTCTTCATGTGCAGCTCCATGGCATGTCCCTGCCCCACTGTGCCAAGGAGACAGCAGGGGCAGGTCCTTCCTCCCTGGCCAGGCATGCAGTTCTGGAAGCCTGTTTTGGCCCAGGTGCGTGTCTGAGCAGGACCCAGATATCGTTAATTGCTGGCTGCCTTGAAACAAACCAGAGTCTGAATTTTCCAAAGCCGTGCTTCCATCCACATCCATTGAGGACAGGAATGCAAGTTCACCTGGAAACCGCCTTTCTCTTTTAAGTGAGCACATTTTTGAGCTGGTTAGGTATTTCCCATCTCTAGATGTCACATTTTTTCCACTGACTCCACAGGCAGCGCCAGGAGTTTCAGCGAAAGCCTAAATCCATCAGCGCACCAGGAAGCGCAGGAAGCCAAACACCGAAGCTTCTCATCTCATTTTCAGCAGAGGGGTCAGAGCTGTCTCTGCCCTGTGGCGCGACGACCGATTTACCGCCATCCCTTCAGTGCCGGGACAGGAAAGCGCTCGCAGACGCGCTCCATCCCCGGCGCCCCAGCCCTCGCAGGGATCCCCGCCCTGGCGCGGGCTCAGCCACCGAGCTGCGGGCGCTGCCTCTCTGAGCACGGGGGTTTTTCCTTTCCCTCTTCCCTCTGCCACTTCTGAAGATGATGGGTGAGCCAGGCTCTCCCGCACATGCCGGGGCCGGTGGCAGGGTGGCACAAAGCCGGCATTGTGAACGCTAGCCGCCCTGAGAGGCGAGCTAATTGTCTTTCCCAGCTCGGAGCAACAATTTGCTGGCAGCCAGACTTGTGTCATTATATAACTGGAGATAGTCCGACTTGTAAACGGATCTCCAGAACATGTCTCTCTTCCGTTATTTTGGAAAAACAATAAACTCGGGGCTGGCTGACACCTTGATGCTGATTGCAAGGTCTCTCCCTTAAAGGAAGAAATTCGTCCTGAGTATCACCTCCTCTTATCCTAGGCAATGGGAAGTCATCAGGGGAATCCCAGGAAAGGCAGGAGCTTTAAAAACAAACCTGAATATCTGCAGGGCTCCTTCAACTGCACCACATGCAATGCAGCAGGCTTTCCTCTGGCTGGGAAAGGAGCTGAGCAGGGAAGACTTTCGATAATAAACCTGGAGGAGCCCAGAGAGCTAAAGAGCAGGGATTTGATTTCCATGCTCACTTTCCCTCCTCTCACTGCCCAGCTCTATCATATGCTAACCGGCTGGCCATAAGCAGGTGAGAGAAAGACAAAAGCCATCCTCACCTACTTCCATTTGCATTTCTATGCATGATTTCCAGGATAGTGAGGAATGCCCAAAGGCATCTTCTCCCAGTGATTGCCAGAGTTGAAGCTGAAGGGCATCTGCTGAGATGGTCACTTGTGCTCCTTAGGCTCCTTTTTCCCTCCCCATCGTGGTTGCTCTGCACTGGTTCCTGCATCCTCCTTGGGAAAGAAAAGAAGGTGCTCTCCCTTTCTGAGTTTCATCTTCCTATGCTTCTGCACATGCTAATATTGGTGGACAAAATTTATACTTTGAAAAACTGTTTCTCACTGACTGCAGGAAGCAAATTAATCTTCAAGTTAACTTCAGTGCTGGGCTCCCCAAACAGCCTGTTTTCTGACTGAGCCTGAAACAAGGAATGAGGATGGGGCATCATTATTTATTCATCTGGAAACTCTGAATTTTCTGAGTAAAGACTAAAAGGGCTGAGAGAAAAGGGCTGCTATACCCTGGTCAGAGCCTGCCTGAAAGCAGGTGTCTGCATAAGGACTGCACCTGAGTATCCCAGCACCAGAAATGGGCTATATACCTTCTAATGATTCCTCCTTGTCACACCTTTCCTCTGCTCTCGATGCTAAGCCTGTCTCCACTGTTTCTCTCTTCTGCCTCGCTTTCCCTGGGCCTCCAAAGCTCTGATCATCACATCCCTCCCCCAGAAAGAGGATAGAAAAATACTGGGAGACTGCTGCTCTATTATAACTTGGCAGCTGCTAGCTCTGCGCGTCCATCTTCCTCCACTCCTCTCTCCCCCACTGTTTGATTCGATTTCATAAATAAATACCCTGCGTATTGACGTCAGTGTAGGCCTTGAGAAATAATACTCCTGCCGCTTTCTCTGCTACGCACGGGGAACAGAGGGGACAGGGAGGAGGAACAGAAGCAACAACGTCTTGGAAGGTGAAGTCTTAATATTCTCTTAATTGCCTTCCTCCCTTTTCAGCTATGCCCCAGCTGCGAAGAAAACAAAGATTACCTTTATAGCTGTGCCCTTCTGGCTTGAGGCAGGACAATCAAGTACCCAAAATTCCTGTTCCTGGTGATGTTTTTTTTAGTGAGGGGGGATAGTGGCAAGAAATCTGTCCTAGAAGCTGGAGGGATAAACACCATAGGTCTCTGTGCTCCTCACATGGAGCTTAAGAAAAGTGTGCCCAAAATGCTGTCACCTTGGTGAAATGAAGGAGTTGGTTCCTCCATCCAGGGAGAGAAGACAAAAGACAGGGTTGCCACTGGAATAGGTGTGATCATAGGTGGCTTCATATGGTATTTAGGAAGTGATTTCTGCCAACCAGAAGTGATAAGTCACCATGGGCCTGCTGGTAAAGGCAATGAGACAAGAAACTTTGATGCTTTGGGGGAAGATGTCTATTAATAAATTATTTTTTTAAATAATATTTGTTTGCAATGACAAGCTTTGTAATAAGCTCCCTGGCTCTTGACAGCCTTTCTAAATCAGTTCCTTTCAAGTTTGACACAGCTGAAGGATGTGCTCTTGTACAGAAGGAGCACGACCTTCATTTAAACAAGCTGGTGGGGGGACAGGGACTCAAAGAGACTGTGCCAGTACTCCTCCCATGGAAAGGCATACAAATACATTCTTTTACATTGTAATCATTGGTATCATTTCACCTCACGGACTCAAAATTGTGAACTATGCTCTTTCTAAAGCTGGCCAACAAAGAAGCACAAGCATGATCAAGAACAAGATGCGAGAGCATTGAAAAGTCAGCATAAGCTGAATTAATTCCTAGTAATTTCGAGAAGTGAAACAGGTATTTTACTGCTGGTGACAGGGTACAAGTTCTGCACTTACCTTGGTTGCTCTACCTGGAAGTTACTCAGGTATTTGAATAGTGTCTTTTTCCATCTAAAAATGTGATATGTTTAATACTTTCTGGTCAAAGCTGTGTGTCATGTTGCCCTTTGCAGAACACACAAAGATGGATGTTCTACCATGGGGCTCTCCTCTGATCACTGTTGCATGCTGTGCCTGTCCTGGAAACCCCAGCTCAGAGCTGCAAGCAACCAGATGAAGACCAGAACAGCCCATTTTGCATGTCAAGTTTGACCTCGCATGCTGCCCAGGTCAAAAAACACCTAGTTCAGAAATTTCCTGCCTGCCGAGCCAGAGCCCGGCAGGTTGGAAACCTCAGCTTTCAGTCTGCTGTTGGCAGGTACAAGAAGAAGGCAGGGAAAGAGGCTCTCGCAGGGCTCTCTGCAAACTCTGACATGATTTTAATGAGCAAGTGCATTCCTTGGGTCGTGCACAGCTGGGAGCGCAGCAGCAAAGCAGGCCAAGATTCCTGTGAGGACTTGTGCCTTTCCAGCAGGTTGAAGTTATATCTGCCTGCTGGCAGTCAGAGCATCCTTCAGCAACGTGGGGGAGGGAGAGCCAATGCTGGCACCTTGGTGGCAATGACAGACCCCTCCTAGGACATGGCATCTATTTATCTTTGAAAACCAGACTTCCCCATTTGTCTGCACTGGGAGTGGTGGAATTGCTGTGCTATCCCAGCCTCACAGTAGTTTATGACTCACCTGCTCTTTAGAAAATAAATAAAGTGGAAGGGGGAAAGTTATCAGCGGCCAGGAGATTGTTAGAAGTGCTTTGCTTTATTGATGTTGTGTTACAAATGAAAAGCACTAAAGGTGCAGAAAGCAGCTGAGTCTTGCCTACTGCTGGGTGCCCAAGTGAAATAATCCATGGTACAACAGTACCTTTCTCAGGTCTCGTCACAGCCACATAAAAAAATCAGTGGACAATTATAGATGCAACAAAGAAATCAGGTGATTTTAAAAAATTAAAAACGGGGTTTTCCCCCTTCACCTGGTGCAACTAGGTCCTTCATTTAGTACTGCGAGATACGTCACTGAAAGACTTCTGAGAACAGGCAGGATTGAAGGGGTGAAGCTGCTCTGAGATACAGAGGAAGCAGTTTGGAGGCTCAGTCTATTGTGATGGCACTAGTGCAACTCACTGAAAGCTAGGTAACAGCTCAACTGCATTCTGGATTTAAAAAAAAACAAACAAACAAACAAAAAAACCCAAACAAACAAAAAAACCCAACAAAAAAAACCAAACCAAGAAATAATGTAAAATGGAGAAGAAGAAACATATCTGTTGGTCAGTGGTGTTTTTTTCTCCTGTATCTCCCTCTATCCAGACAAATCCAGAGACACTGATTTATATACCTTGAAAATACTGCGGCCATTTCCACACAGCAAGCTGGACCTTCCCTCTTTCCCAGTATCCCTCTGTGTATCACCTGGGAAAATGCCCTCCAAAGAGATGTTTTATGCAAAAAAGCATTTGCCCTTTGCTGCCTGCAGAGCTACATAATAATGCTGAGACCCAGAGGCCAGAGCTGGGGCTGGGCTACAATGCAGGGTTAGCTTTCCCAGTTGTTCCTGGGTCTCTAAGCAGCATTTAGGACTTCTCTGCTGAAACTGTCCTTTGCCTCCCCACCCTCTTGCATGTCAGCAGAGCAGTGGGTGGAGGTCCCTGGACCAGCTGGGCTGGACGTGGAGGTGCATTAATGCTCAGACATGCCAGCTGTGCCTCCCCAGAGATCACTGCCCGTCACGGCTGCAGCCTCCCATGCTCCTGCAATCCAGCAGCTAAGCACTCGGAGCTGTGCCTGCACGTAGAGGCATCATTGCAAAAATCAGAGCCAGTTCTGCCCATCCGTCTGAGAAAACATGGCAGGCTAGCTTTGCTCTCAAGCCTGCTGTCTGAGATTCCCAGGCGAAGCCCATGACTTACCTGCCACCTTGCAAAGAGCCTTTGCAGGCAACAGAAGATACTTGAGACAAAGCAAAGGTCCAGTTTCATCCAGCCTCCCACGCTCTGGCCAGGATGATGCTCAGAGGCAGCTTCTGCCTCTCCTTGCAAGTAAAGGCAGTCCTTGACAAGCCAAAAGGCACAATGGCACATTTGGAAGTCTCTTGATATCCAAAGAAATTAGTTGCTCTGGTCTGGCCCCGTGGTGACTCCTGACAGGATAAGGCAAAACAGAGGGTTTATGAAGAGCTGTGCTTGGAAACATCATCATCACCCTTATGGTGCTTCCAGCTTTGCTGCTTTCCTTCCTGGGAAACGCAGCAAGATATTTGGCTGAAGATTTTCTTGCTTTTCACTCAGCTCTAAACACCCCCCATGACAGTGGCTTATACAACAAAGAGCAGAAAAGGACCAAAACTCCCAAAAGCAAAATTTCCATCAGTGACAACCAGAAGCCACAATGACATCAGTCCTCACTCTTCATAGGGACGCATTTTAATGCGAAGGAAACCTCTGCCAGGTCTTGGAACTTGGTCAGAAAGGCAGACACATCCTTTCTCCACCTACAATAAAGGATATGTCCAGAGGAAGCAGTCAGCTTTGGACTGTCAAAACCCTCCCTGACCAACCACAAAAATCCCAAAAAGGAAAAACGGTGACATTTTTGTTGTTGTTGTTTATTGCAAATTTTTAAAAGAAACTGGTTTAAAACATATATTTCCAAGGGTCTAAATCAGCAGCTCCAATTTTGAGATGGAAAATCTTTTCCAGCTCAAGTCATCTGGGGCAGGAGGTTGGCCTTGGCGAGGTCTTTGCCCCACAGCATGACAGAGGCCTTGGCCATGCCAGTGGGGCTGCACAAGTCAGTGTAGTGTCAGACTGATTTACCAGATTAGGGATGCTTGGGCTCTCTTTTACCCACAGTTGTTCTACTACCAAACTGGAACTGCAGTGTTTTACCTCCTGTTTGCAGTGTGCATGATGGTTGTATGTGATGAAAAGCAGATCTTTGGGGTTCCTAAAACCATACAGAGAAGCTACATTTACCCCAAGAAACCAGAGAAGCTCCATCTATCAGGAAACTTAACCTAGACACAACATTTCTTCATTCTTTTTTGCCATCTTCTGTTTCCACGCAGCTTTCAGGTCCCTGGGAACAGCCCAAAGTGGTAAAAGGTAAGCAAATCCCAACAGCTGCTGGGAAACAACCCCAGATCTCACCAAAAATCACTGGGCAGATGACTGGGGACTTCAGGGGGACATCTGCCACAGAATTGAGGTTTCATGTTGTGTTTAAGGGTACCACACACTCTCTTGCAATTTTGAGCTCCAAAAGAGGAGCTGCAGTGCACTCTGCTCCTCCACAGGGAGTGGCTCTTGGCATGGCCTTCTTCCCACCCAACTCTCACCCCAGGAGCAAAAATAAATGAAAAGTAAAAGTCAGGCTTCATATTCTGGATGGATATTTATTTGCTTAACAGGTTTTCTTTTTTTTTTTTTTTTTTTT
>VZSE01008042.1:239179-256492 GCA_013398275.1 Promerops cafer
TTTTTTTTTTTTTTAATATTTTCTTTTTTGGTACAAAGCATCCAGGAAAGCTTTTACTTCTCTTTTTAAAAAATAAAAACTAAGTTTTTTTAAAAAAAAGACACATGAAAAGGAAAAAAAAAAGTCAATTATTTGCAATTTCTGTTTTTATTCTGCCTTCCCACCCCACCCACTTCCCTTACCCCCTCCCTAATTTGGACTGATTTTCATTCTTTTCCATATATATTTAATAAAATAAATAAAGGATTTTCTTTGTCGTGTATTGCAGTGCCATTTTTTTAAACAAAGGCTTCATGGCTCAACATTGCAAGGTAATAACAAACAAAAGGATTATACATTAAAATCCTCCCCCTCTCAAGACTCCCCCTAGCCCTCCCCTCCAAACCACGAAATAGAATACAATTCAAGTAGTCTTTTTTTTTTTATGTTTTAAATGTATGGATATATAAGACAAAGCAAGTACAGAACTGGTTAACAGAGTGTCCCCATTTTATTAGCAAGTGAGAGTATATTAGGGAGATGTAATTGATTCCCCCCCTTTTACGGTTCCTAGACAGATAATATATATTATTTTAAACCCAACCTATTTTACAGCCCTCTGCCCACCTCTCAAACCCATCTGCTCACCGAGTCCCGAGCCTCAAGCCAGAGACTTGTCTCTCCCCCCATCCCGTGCAGCAGTCCCAGCCCTGCGGCCGCGCCGGGGCAGGTGCAGCCCCTCCTCCTGCGCGGCCCCGGGAGGGCAGCGAGGGGAGGAGGGCGGGGGGCGCGGGCAGGGACGCGAGGGTCCGGCGAGAAGGACGCAAAGGGCAAGAGAAGGAAAAGGAGATGGCAGGGCATGGAACTGCTGCTTCTGCAGGGGCTTGGTGTGAGGGCTGCCTGCCCGCCTGCTCGCTGGACCATCGGCACTCCAGCAAGGATAGGGAAGAGGAAGATTCCCCCTGGCTCGGGAAGCCAAGCTCCAGAGGGCCCAGGGGGTCTCCACGGCCAGGGGGTCCGTGCAGAAGCAGGGCCTTCAGTTCTAACTGGCAACACCTTCACCATTCGAAGTAGTTTGTCTCCAGAACAGTTCCCTTTTAGTCTAAATTGCGGTGGTTGTGTTGTTTTTGTTTTTTTTAAACAAAACAAAAGGATGCGTGTCGATGTATTCTGTGTGTGCGTGCATCTGTGTACATGAGTAACAGCCAACTAGCTCATATGGTCATGACCAAGCTATATTTCAGAAGAGAAAAGAAACACATTTATCACACTTTTCCTAAAACGAAAAGCTAAAATTTCAAGTTCAGTATTCGCTATCTTGTCCTTCCCTCCCCACCCTCCCTTGCTATTTCTGGGTTTTTTCCCTTCCAACTTACTTTAGCACCATAACACATTTTAAACATTACAATCCCTCTTCAGATACTACACAAAATGTCCCATAAAAATAGTGCTTTTTTGCCAAAAAAGTTATATAATATATTATATATATAAATCAACTAAATCCGTGGCAAATGTGCAATGCAGACGCCTCCTCCATTTAAAGTGAGCATCAGCTCACTTTTTTTCTTTTTTTCTTCTTTCCCCTTTCCTTTTCCTTCTCTCTTTCTTGCTTTCTCTCTCCTCTTCCTCTCTTTCTCCCGTCATCGGTGATTTCAAAAAAGGTGCAAGTCGATTTGGAATCTTGTAATGAAGCACACACACAAAAACGCAGATGGGGGCTCCTCGGAACTTCTTCTCAGGTACGTTTTTCTTTTAAAGGTGCAAAAGAAAGTTATAAAAATAAGAAAAACCAAAAAAAAAAAAAAAAAACCAAAACAAAACAAAAAAGAAGAAAAAAAGTGGGGTGGGAATGAGGCAAAAAAAATTTTATCCCTCAATGTTTCTCCCCGTTCTATTGTTTTTTTCACTTTATTGTCAAGAAAGACACGGAATGGACGCTTCTTGAGAAAAAAAAGATTTTAAAAAAAGGATTTAACTTCATATCCTTTTTTCCTCTTGCTCTTTCTTTTGTCTTCTGGCGTTGGCACCGGGGATGTCACGCAGCACCCGGCAGCAAAAAGTTCAAGTGCCAAACTGTCCCTTCGCAAGTACAGGTTTGGAAATACTGGGGGCGCGGGGGAACGAAACAGGTGTGGGAAACGAAACAACCCTCCCCCCCACCCCGAAAGGAAGATGCCGTGGGAGCGGTGCTACTCGCCACCGCCGCCGCCACCCCCTCCTTGCTGTGTCAGTTGTTTGGTTGGGGCCAGAGCGGCATGAGGGCGCCCCGCCGCCCCGCTCCTCGGCTCAGCGGCCCTGGGGACGGAGGGGCTTGGGGGTCGGGAATCGCCAGTCCTCCCGCCCTCCCCCAGGAGATCAAAAATCGACACAGCTGGTCAGGGTTCATTTCTGGGGGCCAGCCGTTTCCGGGGAGGCTCGCGCCGCTGGGGGCCTCTGGCTGGGCAGGGAGATGAGGGGACGGTGCAGCGCCTTGGCTTCCTCAGCCGCTTGCAGCCCCTCCGCCTGCCACCGGTACTGGCGAGCCCGCAGGATGTTGGGCGCGTCCCGCTGCCGCCGCTGGGAGCTCTTCTTCTGCCACACGTCGTACTTGGAGTACTTGCCATGCGAGGGCTTCTGGAAGCTCTCCTGCAAGGAGAGGAATAGCAATATTAGCCTCCACTCAAGCCTGCCCGCTCTCCAGATGGGGATTCCCTTCTTGGACCTCCATCCTTCTCATGGAAATATTGCCTCATCCCTGGAAACAGCCACAGAAAGCGTGGACAGGGCTCTGAGCAACCTGATCCTGTTGATGCTTATTGCAGGGCGGTTGCACTAGATGACCTTTAAAGGTCACTTCCAACCCAAACCATGCTATGACTCTGTGACCCAGCCCTCCTCTGGTTCCCCACCTTACTAAGAGCTGACTTTTGGCAGGCTATTTGGCACGACTTGCCAGTGGCGGCTGTCTCTCAAAAGCTCTGCAGAAACATCAGGCCTTGCAGCTGGGGTTTGTTCTCTCCACCCACGGCCTTCCCGTCTTTTCTCTGTTTATTTCAGAGGAGGGCCACCACCCCTGCGCAGCCTCCTCACCTTGCTGAGCGCCGGCAGGCCCGCCAGGGAGGTGGCAGAGAGGTCACGCTCCGACTTGACGGATTTGGCGCAGTACGTTTCCAGCAGAGCCAGGTCGCAGCTCCGAAAGCAGCACTCCTCCACGATGCCCCGGTTGATCCGCCGGTTATTTCGTCCCACCGGTCTACCTGCAACAGCAGAGACCCTGGCATTAGCCACCAACCTGGGCTGGACCCTCTCCCCAGCTCCTTGTAGGCATCCCTCCACCACCAGCCACCAGAGACTGGTGGGCTCCACATCCTTCAAACACAGCAGCGCTTCTCCCAGACCAGCTGACACGCGCCCGCAAACCAGCCAAGTCTCATGTTAAGACTTTCCCAGACAAATGCTATTGATGCCAACACGTGCCTCCAGCAGCAGTTCAAAGGCACTTTAAATGACGGGGATTTATCTCCCTCCTCTATCTCTGGCACGGGTAGCCTTCTCGGGCGCAGCTGAGGCGAGGAAGCTCAAGCCCAGCCTGACCGCCAGCGCTGCACCGATTACTGCGACCATCTCCGATGTTGATCCTGGCAAGCGAATTTTATTAGAAAGAAGCAGCACAGTGTTGTGGCTGCCAACCTCCCTCCGCCGGATCAACACTCAGGCAGGTGAAGCGAACCAAGGCGGCTAAATTTTACCAGATGGGACAGCTCTGAGACAGCTGCAGAAAGAATACGGGCTCCCACACCCGCCAAGAATAGCTATTAAACTTAATCTTTTAATAAGGGTTCCTCTCCCATTTCTGCCTGCAGAAGGATGCAAAAGCCCACGTCTGGTGCAGCAACGACCAAGTGCATTTCATATCATTGCTTAATGATGGCCAAAGCGCTCCAGAGGAAAAGCTTACATCAGTTTTACCATGTTGCCTCCCCATCTTGAAATAAAAGAGATAGGTAAAGTTGAATTTCTGATGCAAAGCAAATTTGATTGGGAATTGTGCCTTCCAGGATGTAAACAAAAGGATTTTCTCCATGCTTTTGCACGTAGCATGTTATGCTCTTGTGCTGTTGTGGGGTTTGCAGCCAGGCTTCTACACACTGCCATGAGCACCTCTTCCCAGCACAAGGTGCTCCGAGGGAGGCAAACAGAGGCCAGCAACAGTGGGGCTTGCAAACAGGATCCTGTACCACATCCCAGCCAGGAGATTTTGGGCATAGGGAAAACTGAGAATGAGTGGTGTAAGTGCACTGCTCACTATGGCATGCTGAGCCCTCACCTCCCAGCTGGTCTGCAGGAACACACATGACTGTCCACACTGGCCCTGTGCATGACCCATGATCCTCATCCCTTGCGTTCCTGATGAAGCAGACACTCAAGTCTTAGGCCTTGGTGAAGACCTAAGGCTGGCTTACATGGAGCTGACCACTTTCCCTGGAGGGCATCCCACCCTGGATGCCCATGCAAAGTGCCTTGGGACAAAGTGCAAAGCACAGTTCTCTATGCATACAGTGCAACCCGACATGTGAGAAGAACCCAGATGTGCAATACAGATGTGTATGTGGGATGCAGTCCTGTGCATTCAATGCAGCCCCACATGTGCAACGCAGATGTGCATATTCAACACAGTTCTCCTTGCACAACGGAGCCCCATGTGCACAATGCTGGCATGCAAAACACCACAAAAATGCCTCACTGCTGCCTCTGTCATAGTCCTGGCAGCAGGGCACCTGCTCTCTGCTAAAATCAGTCATGTTCCCATAGGCCAGGAGCCCTCTGGTCCATGCTGGTGCATTTCCACCATGCTCAGAGGTCACACAGACAAACACAGCATCAGTGTGCTGGTTGATGGGGCAGCTGACCCATACCATGAGACTTGCATCTGGGAGTAATTTCAAATGCTTTGTTTTCCACATTCGTCCCTCTTGTTCCACCACCTTGCTTTTCTTTTTCTGTAGAAGAACCTCAGGCATGACCTTTAGCCAGCCCCACAGGGAGATGAGAAGGCTGGTTCCCCCTTGGCAAAGGTTCATCAAAGGGAACACTGTTAGGAGTTTAATTTTCTCTCTTGTGGTCAATAAATACACTGGAATGGGCCCTCCCCTGAAAGGGAGGACAGATGTGTCAGGTGCCCACGGCTCAAGTGATGCCAGAGTAGGCAGTCTGGGTGGCAATGGCCAAAGGAGACAGGGACAGGATCCAGCTTAGGGCCAGCTGCATATATTCTTCTCTGTGCACTCCCCCAACACGCTGCACCACACATAGCCCCTGCTCAGCTCCTATCAATCCCAGTGCCCAACTCAATCCATGGCAGGCAGCTGAAGCATTAAGCTGCTCCACAAAGGCATCCTGATATGGGCAGAAGGAGAGTTTAGAAGGGAAAGAGAAAAAATTCAAATCACCCCCTCTTGCTAGCACATTCCCTAAGGGCTACATTCACACTCCCGCTGAACAGAAGGTTGCACAAGTGATGACACACATGGTTTGAGGAGAAGTTGAGGTTTTCAAAGGTTACATATCTCCTCTCAAAAACAGAAGTTTCCCACTTGCAGTTATGTGTTTGTTTAGAAAGAAGAGGGGAGGAGAAAAAACCTGAGGAAAGCAGGACTATATTCACCACTGTGCCTTCGAGGGCAATTTCTGGTGTGGGTACGCATGGGAAGATCACGTCAGCATGTGTCTGCAAATGCCCCGGTGTGGCACCACCAGGGTGAGCTCCCAGCAGGGACCATCACAGTGACACGGCCTCTTCCTCCCTGATTGCTGCCTCTGCCTGACTGTCAGGTACACATGTGGCCCCCAGCCCCAGTGTGCTGCCCTTTCTCTCCTGCACAAAGCTGCTGCAAGCTGATCCCCTTGCCAGCACCACCGCCAGCTCCACCGTGACTCTCCGATAGGGCACGTTTCCCATTACATAATTGTCCGTACGGACCTTGCCAAATGCCACTACAATCCTCCGGGGGAGAGTTACTTTAGGAAAAAAAATAAGCAAACACAAAAAACAGGGATTTAGTCTCAGAAAGTACCTGGAGACAACAGGACATTGCTGGCTAACAGCAATATTGCTGCTGACCTGGATTAGGAAGAGCATTCGTTCTGTAACACAGTTTAGACAGGGACTAAAGGCTGAATTTCCTGGCTTTTGCCCATGGGTGGCATCTCACTGTACCACAACTGCCAGACCCAGGGAGGGTTTTGCCACTCTGTCCCTTGCCCGCAGGGGAGAACTGTGTGGGCAGCAGGCTGCGGCATCGCCGGGGCACGCGAGCCACTTCCCATTGCAGCAACGACCGCTTCCTCCTGAGGAAATGCGCTTCCTCTCGGCCTTCAGTGAATGGCTAGGCTCCCTTTTCCCCAAAACAGTGCTTCAACAAAACCTTCTACAGCGCTGCTGAGGGGACAAGCCCTGAGGTGCAAAGTCCTGTGATGCAAAGCCTGGCAGTGTGAAGCCTTCCAGCTGCCTAGGGTTATTCCTGACTGGGTATGGCCTCTCCTGACAGGGCATCCCAGAAGCGGCACAAAGCCAAACCCATTCCTGGGAGAACGTACCTGCAGCTCAGCTATGCCACTGTGCCAGAGGCAGCAGCACTGCCACTGCCATGGGGAACAGGAGGGTCCCTTCCCTAGCACAAACACCCCACTGCTCCTGTCTCCCCACTCTCACTGGGGCCGAACAGATGCTGTGGGGAGGGGTGCACGGTGCTGGTGCCACCCTGGCTGGGTCCCCTCTCCTCCGGTCAATCAGGCGGTCAGCCGAGTGGAAGGGGACTTTGGGTGTAAACAGTCCCCGTGCCCCTGTCGCAGGAATGTTGGGAGCAACAAGGGGGCCTTTGTGCAGCACCAGGCCCCGTCCCAGTGCCCCCGGCCTGGCCCTCCCCCACCCCGGCACCGCACTTTCCCCCCTGCTTTTTCCTAGTATTATTCGGAGGAGCGGCGGGTGCGCAAGAATGTGCCCCGTCAGCACAAGCGGCTGCAAAGAGCTAAATTCTTATCAGCTGTTGGAAAGGAGGAAACAGGAGCTGTTGTTTACAGAGAAGTTGGCCGCCTCTCCCCCTGCAGCCCCTTTCCCCTCCCTGCCAGCGCTTCATGACAGCAACTTCAGGGCTGAGGCTTCCTCTCGACCTGCCCTGCTTTTCACTCCAGGCTGGACTCAGCATCCCTCTGTGGGCTGTGCTGCTGTCCCTGTGTGGGTGCTGGGGAGCAGGGGTACCAACCCTGCCACTGTGCCATGGCAGGAAGCCACCACCTTGACAGTAGGTGCCGGCCAAGCCAAAAGCCTTAGAAGTCACAGAGAGGAGGCATCACCAGTGCAGAGCAAAGCGTGCTCAGATTCAGCTGTAGCTTGCCCATGCATGCCTGGGATGGATGCAGAGCTGGCATCACCATGTCCACCGTGTCCCATGGCTAGGCAACCTCAGTGCTGCCAGCCCTGCCCCTGTTAGTGCAGCTCTTCTGCAGCCCCAGCTCTTGCAGGCAGCTTCAACATTCTCAGCCCCAAGCACCTGCCAGCCGTGGTGCCTCCCAGGACACCATCCATATATGCATCCCCCTTGCACTGATCGTTGTATTTCACAGCCAGCTTCACTAGCAAAGTGCTCTCTTGCAAGAATGCAGAGCACCACAAGTTCTTAAATAATTGCTTCAGCAAAAAAAAAAATGGATTTTCATACCGTTTTTGTTTTTTTCCAATATTACCAGTCAGATGCTTCAAAAATCCTTGTCCAGCAAGTGGGCCCTCGGGTACGCACAGGACAAGGCTCCCCAAGTCATTTATTTCCCATGTGAACAGCTGCTTTAGCACAGGCTGCTCATCAGGTCACACATCCCAGGATGTGAGGTGCTCAATACAAACCCAGGCCCAGTTTTAAGATGTAAACCCACGATGGTGCAACATAATTGTGCCCTATTGCATCTACACGGTGACAACAGCGTAGCCATGTGGGTTTAGGAGTGAAGATGAATATGGTCAGAAATAACCACTTATGAGGCAAACGGATGGAAGTAGAGAGGGAAAAATTAAGTGAAATGGGATGGATGTCTAAAACCTTCATCAAGTAGAGGCATTGCCCAAATGTCTTCAGCCCTTCATGGCACAGGCTGGTCAGATCCTGAAAGGGTTAAAATATTGGACTATGCTTCACTCCCAGTACCTGGGCTCACCAGAAATATTCAAAAAGGTGAAGAAAAGAAGGGGGACGGGAGAGGACAAAAAGAAATAAAGCAAGAACCCCTTTGCAAGCACCCGACTGGCCACTTGGCACCAAGAGACTTGTCTGCCTTCAAAAGTGTTTTTATTTTGGCCTGGGCAGCTGGGTTATTTGAGGTGAAAGGAGGTCAGTTTGACCTTAAAACAAAAGCCCCATTCCCTTTCATCCCCAGAGAGAGGGAGGAGGAAAGAGAAAGCAGGGAGGGAGACAGATGCTCCTCTCCATTTAGAGGGAGAGGAAGAGCTGTGAGAGCGGCAGAGGCACTTGCCTCCTTGCCATGCCAGTAAGGGAAGGGGGAGATGAAAAGAGGAAGGGCAGCTGCCACGCAAACCCTCACTGCTTGGCTCCATCACAGCAAGGAAGTGCACCCAGAGCACCCCAAAAGCGCCGCCTGCCCACAGTGCCCAGGGAGACATGAGAAGATCCCGCTGCTCAGCCGAGATGGGGCAGGGGGATTGCAAAGCCACCTGCAGCCCGACCATCCACCCAAAACTGAACCTGAAGCCCTTCCCAACCTGAACCCTGCTGTGGCTGGGTGTGGGATCTCTGTGCCTCTCTCTACCCAAATGAGCAAGCAGCAGGAGACAAGTCTGGTAAAGCATCCAGGTTGGGAAGGGACACCCAGGTTGGCAAAGAACATCCAAAGTAGTTTCCTAACATTGCAGCACCCCGTTGTTCCCTGTACAGGCAGACTGGAACAAGAGGGAGGCTGGCTCTCAACTCCACTCCTCCAAAAAACCACCCTGTTTACTTGAAAGTGACTTTTAAATTCCTTTTCCCAAGGCAGAGACAAGATTGCCAAAAACACCGTGTGCAGCTGGTATCTCCATCTTCTTCCCCCCCATTTGGCTTTAGATCTTTCCTGTAGCCAGTCACCCTGTGGCTCAGTCCTCAGTGGGGAGCAAGACACGGTGTCTTCCTACTCCCAAGCAGAGCAGCGGACCAAAACACCAAAACAAGGTATCACACTCGAGGCACCTTTGCCCACAGATTACTGAGCATTCATTGTCACTGGTCTACTCCTCATCCTCCCTGTTTACCAGCTAATCCATTGTACTGCCAATGGTCCAAAGACCCAAAGCATCCTGGTGGAAAGCCCGCTGCAGCCAGCTGGTCTGAAGCCATCTGCACAATGCACACAACAGCAGTGCTGCATTTTTTTGCATTAGCTGCTCTGCAAAGGGATAAGACATCACTCTTCAGCAACAGGTTCACCAGTGGTAGCTGGGAGGTCACAAAGCTTTGTCACAAAGTTTTGGGAGCAGCCTAGAAGGTGCTGCTATACCCAAGCAAAGCCTGCCGGGGAGGGGAGAGCGCTCAGCTTCCTGCCTGCTGTCAGGATGCAGTGCTTAGGCAACAAAGTTTCAGAATAAACCACGACCCAAGCTCAGCAGAGCACTGGCTGCAGACATCCTCGTAATGTAATGACTTGCCCTTATCACTGGTGAGCCAGACACATATGGTTCCCCAGAGACTTTCCCCAGGGGAAAGCGGGGGAAAGCGGGACCCAGCTTCTCCATGGTACCAGACAGTCCCCCAAACCAAGTGGATGCATGTCACCCTGAGCGTGTCCATTTCCTTGCTCCTCTCCTGGCCATATACAAGGAAATCATGACAAGCATCAGGCTGGGAAACCCCTCCTTTCCCTCCCGGCCCTGCTCTGCTGAGGCAAGGTGTGGGGTGGGCAGCTGCCCAGCACTTACTGAAGTAGAAGCCCCTGTCCCCGCAGACGAACTGCAGCGTGTCCACCAGCTCCCCGCCGCAGAGGGTCTCCGCCGTGCCGTACGCGGCGGCCGAGTCCAGCGCGTAGGCCAGGAAAGCCAGGAGCAGCAGCAGCATCCGCCTCGCCGCGCACATCCTCTGCACCTGGGGACGGAGGCACAGCGTTAGCACCACGGGACAGTCCCCTCTCTGCCACCTCCCCCCGCCCGTGCCCCCCGCCCGCAGCACACCGGGGAGCTGCTGCCCAGCCATGTCGGGATGCTGCTGCTGCTGCAGGGAAGGACCGGCAGCGCTGCGACAGCCGCTGGGGTGAGGCCAGCTCCCTGCGCTCGGCCCGCCGGGCAGCAGCTCCGGGCAGACAAGGTTTGCATTGAAGCAGTTTTTCCATTGGAAAATCCCACTTCAGCCTACTTCTAAAAGGCTTTTATTTCCCCTGCTCTTTCAACAGTGTAATTTTTTTTATTTTTCCCCCCTTTTAAAATGGAATTCACTCAAATTATTATCACTTGGTGTTTTTTTTTCCTCTTCTGATGACAGGTTTTCATGCCCTGCCTGAAAACATGTCTATGCAAAGTGAAATCAAGTGAAGCTTCAACCTGTCCTAGAACTGCTTTTGAGGAAAGCTGGGAAGAACAGCTTTTGTCCTGGGCATGTGAGAGACATGAGGCTCGAGCAATCAAGAGGCTGATTGCACAAGCTGTGTTTGCTGACAAGAGTTGAGACTGAGAAGACATCCCTCAGGAATTATGTGGTGCCATGGGAAACACACCTGAGGCATCACTAGGGAGGGTAAAAAGCAGTGTCACACAGTGCAGAGCATTAAAAAAGAAACTCCCTGGATATTTGCTAACTAGCCCAAAGACTCGGCTCCAGCAAACAGCTTTACCTCCGTGTCAGCCTCTGCAGGTGTAAAGCAAGGGTGCTATTGCCCCACTGGATGGGGCAAAACCCATGAATGGTTCAAGGCATTATAGTCCCTCAGTGATGAGCCTCACAGTACACATACAGCCAAATAACTCTGGGTTTTGACCAGACAGGTATGCTCAAAATGAAGAGAAGCATGTCAAAATAGCAGACGGTGGGTGGCAACCCTAATCTCAAGCACAGCATCCTCTCTCCTTGCTAATAGTCAACCAAGACACTAGGTTTCACATCCAGCTTTCATCACCATAGCATCTGAGCAACTCGAGAATAATATCAGTTAATGAATATTACCTCACCCCCCCGGGATGCTTGAAGATGGAGCCGAAGCCCAGGATAGATTAAATGACTCGCCCAAGGTCACAGGGGAAGTCTGCAGCGCAGCCAGGAAATTAGCCCAGGTCCCCCGAGGCCCCACTACGGTCCTGCCAGCAATAAAGACACCCTTGCTCCCAAATTTTTAGTAGCACGTAGCTCAAACTGTCACTGCTAGAAATGCATCATGCTTACAAGTCATGAGCTCTACTGAGCAGCGGGAGGACAGGGATCAGCAGCAGGAAAAGCCAAAACAGAAGTTTCAAGGTCTGGGTGGGCTGTGGGAGACGTTCCTCCTGCTTGAGTTTTGATGGCCATAGTATTGCTCAGCCTGTGCTGGCAGAGATCAGCAAGACTGGCAGAAGCCCTCCAAAGCTCTGGACAAGAGAGGCAGCAGCCCTGGGAATAAACTGGTCTCAAATCAGCGAGTGATGGGACCAGGACCAGCTTTTCCCGTAGCAATGGTCCCTTCAGCATACTGCAGGGGCTTTGTTCTGTATTACAGTAGGAGCAGAGGGATGGCACCAGGCTCTGACACCATGCTGCCAAGCTGCAATGTTTTACCACCAACCCCTTTTCCCCTTTTTTTTTTTTATCAAGTAGCCCACAGTTGTTTACTGGGCCTCTCCAACATGAACACAGCATCACTTCCACTGCTGGAGTCATGCCCCTGGTGCTGTAGCATCAGGAGCCAGATCTCCAGCTGATAACAGACCAACCACCCTGATCCTGTCCCTTTTTCAGCCCTTCTTTTTACATGCAGATCCCAGTTGCTGGTGTCCTCAGGTCTCAGGTAGTGCCAGCACTCATTGCTGGGGTGATGGATTTGCCACCAGCCAGTACTGCCATCGAAGGCACTCATACAGGACTTCAGGACACCTACATGATCCCATGTCCCCAGTTAGGCTCATGCTGGCTGTGGGCACTGTGGCTAATGAGCAGGCTGCACACTGGCCTCCCCAAGCCAGAGCCAGACCTGACACGAAGGGGTTGATTGGTGGCACAGGTGACAAACACCATTTTTCCTCCACATTCAGTGTAAAGAAAAGGGTGAGATACTTTGAAGCAAGGGGAGAGTGAGATTTTGTCAGCAGGTGATATTTGACGCTTGGGAGACCTGATACCTTCTGTGGAAAAACACTTGTGCTCCTCAGAAAATACCCGCTCCTGCACAAGCCGCACTGCAAGCCCCTGGCAGCCTTCCCTGCCTTCCCTGCAAGCTCTTTCCAGGTGCCCACACACCCCATAACTCCGGCCAGGAAACGCCCCTGAAGCGGCAGGAGCAGGGAGAGCCCCAGTGCTGTCATCCAGAGCACGGCTAACGTGGAGGTGTGAAACCCAACTGAGTCCACCTTTGCCCACGCACCAGCCACCAGCCCTGCCCTCTGCTGTCACCTTGGCGTCTCCCTGCTCCTTCCAGTAGCTGTGTAATGAGAAACCAGGCAGCAAAGCAAAGAGCATCTTTATTTACTACTCAGTGCTGCAGTTTCTCTCCAGCTTGATGGAGCTGCAACCCAACTCAACCCCGTAAGCCCTTCCCTCTCCCTTTGGCCCTACTGGCTCTGCAAATGAAAAGCGCCCAGACTTCACACAAAGGCTACAGAGGCTCCCAGGGTGCCATCACTGGCTCAACATGTCCCAATAACCTTTCAGCTGATCCCTCCCTCCCTCACAAGCAAGACCCATGCAGGAAAGTTGGCATCCGCCTCGCCATGGCTACTGGAGCGGGTGCTGCTCCCCAAAACAGGGTGTTATGGCACAGCTGGGTACCTGCAGCCCACGACTGGGTTGATGGAAGCACCATGCCAGCTGCACAGGTTGCAGGAACTGAATGGCTGCTCAGCATGACAAGTCTAAGCCTTGTGAATACCTCCAGGACTTCATTCTCCACTGGAAACAATGAGACAGCACAGTTTTCGGTTTCTAGTCCCAAGCATTAGGACAGGCATGGTCTCCTCAGCTGTTGAACAGGAGCAAATTCATACCACTGGTTGGAAGAACCTTCATATTTTACTAGAAAGCCTCTCTTACATTAAACGGAACAGGAATAAGGCAGCACAAGGGAAGTGGGCCACTTCCCTAAAGGACAAGGTCCCGTCTCTGCTACAAGAGAAGCTACAGCTACCACTGTCCCATTCTTGCCAAAGCAGGTTCAACCAGCCACACTGACTGCTGTTGTTCCTCACGTGCCCAGGTAGAGCTCAAAGGCTTTAGGATGAAGTGGGAATGGCAGCACGAGACATGCTGGATGCCCAACAACCTGAGCACCAAATTACTCCTAGGGAGGGCTTGGACCCCACACAGTGTGCAAGAGGGTGATGCAAGAGGAATTTCTTGGTTGCACAGGTGACCTGTACCATCCTGGGAATCACACCTGAAGCTCCTCTGAATAACCCACATCTGAAGCAGCATTATCAGTGCAGAACAGGCTCAGACAAGGTATCAGCACAAACTGCTGGCCTCTCCCTCCCTGGAGAGGGTTTGCTTTGCTCTCCATCCTTCATGCCCCTCTCATGCTTTTCTTGGCATGCCCAGCACCCCACACAAAGCCAGGCTGCCACTGGAACCAGCTCAGCTGCAAGCTACCATGCGCAGGATGTTCCTGCCTTGGAACTCCTGTGCATTCCTGCCTTGCAGCACACGTCACTGCACCCACAGCCAGGGACCCCCAAACACCTCTTGGCAGCCCCCAGAGAGGTCCCACAGAGAGGGTTCTCTCTGAGTGGCTGTGGTGTGCTGGGAGTGAGCCCAAGGGCAGGTCTGCAGTGGAGTCACCCTCCCACCCGAGACTGTTAAAGGATTTTTTCAGGATCTGCTGCTGAATCAGCTGGATCTACAGTTTCTGTCCAGCTGCTGGGGAGTTGGGGGCCAAGAGGCCACAATGTGCTAAAAGGCCCAGTTGCCAAGTCTCAGAGTACAGCTCAGGCATCCCTTGCATCCAGGCTTGTGCTGAGCAAACCAAACCATGATGCCTCTTGGGCAACAAATATCTCCCCAAAAACAGAGACAAAACCTCCTGTCTGACCTAATTCCTTCTTCAGTCTGGCCTTCATTGCAATTTAACATGAACAGAACAACGTAGGAGGGAATTGACAGATGGCCCAGTCTGTAAAATTTGGATTTGGACAGCAAAAAGAAAAAAAATCTTGCTTCTTTGTGGAGCAGTACAGTGTTTAAAAGGGAGCATGGCAAAAGAAAAGCCGTCAGCCCAAACCCAGTGGCACGTGCCAGAGGGGAAAACCCCAGTTTACACATCCCAGCACCCCTCACACTCCATCCCTTCAAAAAAAAAAAAGAAAAGAA
The DNA here is from genome assembly GCA_013398275.1 of Promerops cafer. Lineage (NCBI taxonomy): Eukaryota > Metazoa > Chordata > Aves > Passeriformes > Nectariniidae > Promerops > Promerops cafer. The sequence continues at coordinate 253,654 of VZSE01008042.1, forward strand.
ATGGGCAGACTGATGTTTTGCTACTCTAATGATTGCCTGTGAGAGATGCTGAACATCTGCCTCTCTGCATTATTCCTCTCCGTGGACAGCCCCAGGAGAGTGGGGAGCTGACCCGGTTCTGAGCGTGGCAATCCCAAAGGAGCAGGATGTGGGCATGTGCCAACCTCACAAGTGCCAAGTGAATGCCGCCCCTGCCCACAGGGCAACCCAACCTCACACAGGGCACTGGGCCATGACGCCCCGGGGTGCCAAGGAGCAAAGGGATAATGGAAACCAGCATGAGAGGCAGGTGCCTTGGCAGCTGAAAATCATCCAGGAGCCGCATCTTGGGCAGAGGCACGGGGATGAGGTGCCCAGCAGTACCTGAAGGTGGAGGAATCACCTCATGCCGTGCCACAGAAGAGCCTCTCTTTTCATCTGAAAGAGAAAGGAGATTTCCAACCACCCACAGCTTGGAAGAAGCAAGCTTCACAACACAAAAGTTTTGACCACTGAGTTGTCAGGCAAATAGAAACTACTCGGGAAGACGAGGGGTTTTGCTGTTTAGCTCAGGCTTGAAAAAAATAAAATATCTTCTGATTCTTGGCACCTGGCTTGCATGACATTCATATGGCTGAGGTTGGCAATACTACTGCTATTTTTAGCCCTCACTGTTTTTGTCTTCACTGCTCGTCCCCATCAGCAGCCCCTCACCGGGGGTCACCTTTCTGCCTTCCATGCCATGAGCCTGGAGAGGCACCTGCCTCCTCTGCCTGTGGGACAGGGCTGGGACACGCAGGGAAGCGCTGCCCACGCCCCACGTCTATACATGCTTCAGGAGAACTACTGGGCCTGTGGAAAAATCAAGCTGAAAAAGGTGAATGGGGTATTCAGTACCATTTACTCACCCCACTGGGGAGTAAGAGTGTATTGCATAAATTTTGGTATGCAGCCCAGAAATATTTGATTTATTGTATTAAAAAAAAAAAAAAAAAAAAGGAAATGCAATCTTGCTTAACTCTTCTAAAGACAACTGGCAGGATCCAGTGAAGGGATTTAAGTCTGTTTTAGTAGCCTCACTTAACTTCTTTCTTTATTGTTCCTCTCCCCTTTCTGCATTCCCTTCCAAAACCTGGAGTATATCAGGGAAAGTTAACAGCAAGTTAAGCTGTTAAATCAGGAACTGTGGTGACTGGAGTCTACTGGCAAGTGATATTCCCACAACACGTTGAACTTGCTTTATGTCTTGGCAGAGCAACTTTAACCCTTTCAGAGCCAGGCTGTATCGCCACGGCAGACTTCCTCCCCTGGAGCCCCCCACCTCTCCTGACCCTTCACACAACCATGCCGAGGGAGGCCGATATCGCTTTCCCCGCTAAGACACCCATCAGCTTTTAAAAGCAAAGACAGCCCAAAGAAGGATCGGAGAGGTCAGCCCCAGGACACGAGCTGGGAGAGGGTGGGCCACTTACAGTGCTCGTATGCACTGCTGGAAACACACCAGCTCCTCGGTCTCTCTAAAAATAAGACCTCACCTGCTGTGTTTGCTTTATTTAAAAAAAGAAAAGTACAGAAATGCTTTTCTCTGGTGCTCCGTGAGGCAAGCTGGGCTCGTGCTGAAGCTTATAGGAATCAAGGGGAAGACACGCACTGACAACTCTGGGTTGACTGGTCAAAGCAGCAGCCCTCCAGCCAGGCTGAAAAAAAGATCACCTGTCAGAAAGAGTGCTGGGACACACACGCAGACACATTTTGGCTCTCAAATTTCATGCAGTGGTGGGAGGGGACCTGCAGTGTCAAATCTTTTATCCCTTAATGAATTTTCACAGGAGCTGGGATAGCCCCTTTGAAAGGCTGAGTGAACTTGTGTGGGTGTCAACAACACGGAGCAAGATTTACAGCTCTGACCCATTCACCCCCACCAAAATTGTCAAGCTGGGTCCAAAACAGCACAGTGGAACTCAAATCAGAAGTGTCAGTCAGTTTTATACCTCCAGATGTCCTTAGCACAAAGTCATCCTTAACAAAACCCCAGGACCCAAGCTCCTCAACTCCACTCTAAATCAAGGCAAGAGGAGGAATAAAAATCCCAACACATTCAACCCTGCAAAGTAAAAGGAAAAAAAAAAAAAAAAAGCCACCCACATACACACACAACCTGACAATAAACAAACCCAAAGAAAAACAGGCCTCAGTCTCCCAAGCACATCCCAGCATTTGGAAGAAAACTACAGATTTTGTATAGGAAGCCTGGGTTGAAAGCAGAGGCTCTCCCGAGGTGTCTGTTTAAAACCACCCACACAAACCTTGTTTTTACACTTGATTGCTCCACACCACCCTAGCGAGACCTGGCGTATCAGCAACCCTGCTGAAGTACCCCTGGCTGGAGGCGAGGCAGCCACATCTGCTGGTACAGTTACGCTAAATCCGAGTTCCCTCATGTGCCCCAATTCCCTACTGCTCAACAGAGTGCTAAAACCTTTCCAAGTTGCGCTCTTAAAACAATTACTGTAGGGAAAAGCAATTGGGAAGGAAGAAGAAGAAAAAAAAAATTTAAAAAAATCACAGAAAGTCGAAGGCTGCACGCCAACCATTAACTCTCACTCTATTTTGGCTTCGCTTTCTTGTTTTTCCTCTCTGTATTTTTATCCCTCCCGAGACCAAACACACCGCAGTGTTTTGCAGAAGAGAGTTTAATAATCTCCCCGGTCTCCGGAGCCGGAGAACCGCCGGTCGTCTCCCCGCGCGTCTCCCCGCTCCCGCAGCCGCCCCGCGCAGAGAGAGCGCCGCGGGCAGCCGGGGGCCGCGCAGCCCTGCGTGACCTCGCATAGCCCCGGCCCGGCCCCCGCACGGCCGCGGC
>VZSE01008042.1:263552-325622 GCA_013398275.1 Promerops cafer
TTTTTGCATTGCTGCTGTGCTTCAGTGCTGGTCTTTGTTTGCAGCTCTCATTGTCTTCGGTCAGAGGGTTTCATGGCAGCATCTCCTCCAGGCCAGGGCTTCACACCTTATCAGGGATCACTTCTTCGGGCTGGGGCTTTTAGGGCAGGATAAATGTGCTGCCAGGCCTAGCAACTGATGCCCTTATGTCTGAGCTGAGCAGCGAAGACCCCAAAGTAGGATGTGGGGCTGGGGTCCCATGGGCATGTGGCTGTGGGCATGGGGACAAGGGGCAGCATGGGGCTCATATAGAGCCTTCCTCTGCCACTGCATCCACACATCACCTTGGGCAAGCCACTTAATTTCCCGCTGGTTTTCATCCCCACGCACCAGTTCATGACAGGGATAGGTCTGTCCCCTGTTGCCTCTTTGCCTTTGAGGCTGGGACTTCCAGCACCTACAGCTGGCAGGGGCTGTAGGGGAGTTTGCAATAACTTACACCCTCACTTCATTCCCATTCCCGATGCAGGCGACACAGGGACACCCTGTGCCCACTCATGCTGCCAGTGTCCCCTCTGGACCACACTGCCCTTGCCCTGGGTGATGGATGCCCAGTGGGGAGGGAGGAGGTGTGGACAATTTGTTTTCTCGCTTAAACAGAACTCTCTCTCATAATCATAGTGAAGGAGGGGAGGCAACAGCTCTTGGCAAAGCAACTCACACTAAGTGCACTTCACTAGAAATGTTTATATTCTGCTGCTGAATAATTCACTGAGCATGGCAATAGTGTGGCGTGGTGCTGGCACAGCCAAGCTGGGTATTGTGCCCTGAGCCAGGTCCCAGCCAGGGTGGGCCTGGGGATGTCACCAGCTCATAGCTATTTCACCTTCAAGGACAGGTGTATAGCTGGGCTTGGCATCTCTGTTTAGTGTCACAGGACAAGTAAGTATAACACAATCCTGTGTGATGGGGAGGAGGGCTTTTTATGGTGCCAGCTGTGTTTCAGAGAGGCTCTGGTGAGAGAAGCAAGGATTTTCCCAAGATCCCAGCCCTTCTGGAGCAGGAGACCTCACACAGGGTAGGACCCTTGAGACTGCTAAGCTAATTAGTAATTGCTTGGAAGGTAACCCTCCCCAAAAACCCATGCATGTAAGCTTTTCAAAACAGCAGGTGGTATGCTTGCGTAGCACGTGCAGGCATGTGTGTGTGTGTGTGTGTGTGTGTGTGTGTGTGTGTGTGTGTGTCCAAATGTATTTTTGGGCTGAGGGGGAAGCGAGTGCTTGTCTGAGTAGGTAGAGCCAAATGGCAGGTGATTCAGATGCTACCCCCTATTTCCGGCACCACTCCAGTGGTGTCACTTGAGTCCCCGTCTCTTCATAAACCAGAGATAATGGGCTCCAGAGAGGCCCTCTGTGGAGCCAACATGCAAAGGGTTAACTGAATTCCCAAGGCAGGTGGGAGCTCAAGTCAGACTGGGTGATATCGCAGACATGTTATTTGAAAAGCTAAGAAATTGTGGAATTCCTCACCTAATCCAACTTCCCCACAGTTTAAAGAAAACTGCAGTGAAAGATATCACCACAGCCAAGGGAGACCCCCCACGAACGCTTCCCTGCATAATCCATGTGTGGATGTAGGCTCCGTCAGCCACCTCGCATGGTGATGGGATTCTAACCTCGGTGTGTGTGTTCCCGGCGGAGCTCACGGGGTGCACACCCTCAGTGCCTCGACCTCTCTGAGCTGGAGGTGACTCCCTGCCTTCCTGTGGCACTGCGTGTGCACAAAGCCCTCCCTAACCCTGTGACAGCACCCCTGCCTTTATCTGAGCCGATTGCAAGGGCGTGCTGATGAGGCAGTGGTAGCAGGGAGTAATTAAAACACCTGCATGAGCAAATGTTCAATGAGACAACACAAAACTTATTGGAAATAATGCTTTTGACTTCAGCTGGTCCCAGTTTAGGGCATCCCTAATTACAAGAGGTGGCTGTAGTCAGCCCTTGTAGCTATGAAAATACCTGGACATATCCAATGATCAGCAAGTGTAATGACAATGATAGAAATCGCATCCCTATTCCATTCTGCCCACCTCTCCTCCCTTCATTTCTCTGGGTGGGTCTCTTGCTCAGCCATCTCAGTCCACCAGGTAGATCTTCATGCCAAAGAAATTTTTGTTTTGCCTGAAAGTAAGTTGCAGAAATTTTTGTTTAGATTTTTTTTTTTTTTCATTAAAGGCAACCATTTCAAATATGTAGAGATCACACAGGTGTTTTTTAGTCAAAACAAGCACAGTAACCACAAGAGGTGCCAGACTGGAACAATCTCTTCTCCATGAACCTAATCCAAAGCGGAAAAAAATAAAAAGATGTTTTCCAGAATGAATTCCTTTGTCTCTACATGTGATACGAGGAGAGAGAAAAATCCTGCAATGGATAGCAGGCATCCCCTTTCCTTTTAGAGGAAAGTTGCTCTCCCTCCAAGAAACCTCACTGTCCGAGGTGGGGAATTATTTCAGGCCAGACCTGCTGGGTCTCGCCTGGGGCTCCTGTCACTGGAGAGGATGAGTGCCTGCAACTGGTGATTCCTATGAGCTGCTTCAGTATCCCTTTCTGGGGGAACCACACTGTTTCCAGTGAGCCAGCCCAGGGGCTCCGGGCTCATTTGGGCAGGCTCAGTACTACCTTCACTCATTAATTAACTTACATGAGCATCATCTCATATTTGTCTGAGTCACTGGCGTGTTTCAACAAGCCATGCCAATCCATTGAGACCCCACTCATGCAGGGCAGCAGGTCCTGCCTGCCCGAAGCCAGAACTGTCTTGGGGAGGGCGATATGTCTGGGGATGCCTCCCTGATCCCCCCACATGCAGCAGTGCAGGTGGGGTTCAAACCCGCTCCGGCGGCTGATGCTTCGTGGCCGCTTTCTCCCACCCACCGCCGCCCTCGCCGTTCCCAGAGACCCACATGAGAGCAGTAATAGCACTGTCGGGGTATACAGAGTAAAAGATGACTCATTGCTAAGCCTTTGCTCCCACCTTCGGGAGGCATCCAGATAGGGAGTAATCTCCTGGGGAAGGGGGGTGGAATTTAAGTCAGACTGATTTTTTTCCTGAAAACCTTTCATTTAGTCTAAACAACCAGCTTGGGATGTTGGCACTTGGCTTTTAAATTAAGTATGTTTTTCTGGATATGATTCTGCCTGGATAGCAATGGCTGGAGCCAGGTTCTGGTCATCAGAGTGGAAACAGCCCCAGATCCCTGCAATAAAATGGAGAACAGCCCTTGAGCTTCAGTAACTGCTTTGAAGGGTCTGCCCTGGCTGATGGGTAACTCATGGGGTGTGAGATCCCGGGAATGGTGATAGTTTGCAAGTGGTCTACGTGACCTGCACAAGGCCACCGAGAAAGCTGGGGCTGAGAAAGCCACTTCCACCGTGCTTGGAGGGTTTTGGTGGTGGTTCCCACCTTGCGGGCTGCTCTTATCCCTGCCACTACCACATGGCCTCTGGTTACCAACATGCCAGCCTCTTTGTCCTGCCTCTCTCTGCCCACTGGTTTCCAGCACCAGGATTGATCCTGTAGCGCTTTTGCAAGACCATCTGATGGGGGCCAGAATCTCCTGAGGTCTTAAGCCCAGATGGTGGATGGAGCTCCATTGCAGGCAGCAGCATCTCTGCATCCCACATCCAGCTGCTCCAGGCACAGAGTTAGGTGTGGGGTGAGAGGTGGAGGTACAGGAGGCTGCAAGAGGCACTCAGACCAAACACAGTGGGCCATGGAGCGTGGGAACTTCACTTGGTTCAACCTGGCTGTGCTCTACCTGGCTCCAATGTTCAACACCCGCCTGAGATGACACTGCTGGCACACATTTACCCAAACAGCATCTGCTTTCCCAACTGCCTCTTCTCTGGCGTGGCCACAGCAGAGGCTGTGGGGAGCCAGCCTCCCAGACACAGCCTTTTTTTCATAATACAAGCTGCTCCAGGGCTCTCTGACAGACAGCCCTCTCCCCCATGGGCTGTTCCTGAACTCTGCCACCCTGCTGCCGTTTGTGACTTTGTCAGGAAGGTAAAGCAAAGCGTGCAAGCCAGGATCCTGGATGGAGTGGGGAAGAACAGCTCTGCTGTGAAACTGGGAGACCTGCAGCCCTGACGAGAGGTTTCTATCAGGAAAGCCCTGATGTGCTGAACTTCACTGTGCCCCAGTGAGTGCCCAGGCTGGAGCCCACATCTCTGCCCGGCTGCCCAGAGGATGCGCTCTTTGGCATTCAGATACAGTTCAATAAAATGGTTTGCAGCACAGGCTGCAGGGGCAGGGTGTGGCAGTCAAAGGGAAAGGCCTCACACCAGAGCTCCCAGCACCCTGCAGGATGGAGTTTTCTCCTGCTTCTGCACCAGCCATCAGGTGTTGTCAAAAGGGGATTTGCAGTAGCACACGTGGAGGATATTACCGACTAAGACTGATTTTAGAGGGCTGCCCATATCTAAAATGGATTTGATGTCAGCTTGGTTGTTCTTGATGATTTTGAGTTAATCATAATAAAAGTCCAAATGAGTCACTGCTTGAGCCATTTTGCATTGCTTCTTCCCTATTCCTTCATTGAACCTGTGACAGGATTGGCCCTTCCATCTTCATGAAGGCTTCCCAGTCCCTGTTTGCTGTGAATGAGACAGGCTCAGCTTTTGAAGGAGTCATCCACATCACAAACAAGTGCTGTCTTTCCTCTCAGATTTATTTTGAGTAACTATAAGCTGGAAATACCAGGCTGTCTTGAGTCAAGGCATCTCCACCTAAAAGCTGGGCCCAACTCACAGCACGTGACAGAGATGATGGGACAGACCTGCGCGTCTTCTGCTGCAGACCTGCATGAGATTTTTTCCAGTCCAGATGGGCTTAACTTCACCTTCTAGACATTAAATCTCAGAAGGCATTTGGCCACTGTGCACCATCAGAGCTCTTCTCAGAACCACCATCTTGGTTGCCACCAAGTCTCTCTCAACTTTTTTTTTTTCAGATATGTAGAGCAAGCTTCCTTGCTCTCCAGTAGAAAAGCAGGTTTCACGCAGGTCAGGTCATTCCTGCTGCTCTTTTCTGCTTCTTGCCCCAGCTCCCAGCTCCCTTTCATCCCTGATGTATTTAGTGGTGAAAATGTGTCCCATTGTCTTTTATCAGGCTTGCAATAGCGTTTGCATGCAGTGTTAATCAGCCCGCGGCGGTGCTCACCATGCACAACACCTTCCTAGCACTCAGTGCTAGGCTTTCCCCACTTAAACCTCACCCTGCAAGTGATTTAATGGCATTTATCTCATCCACATCAGAATCCTCTCATGGGCTTGTCCTAACACAATCCAGAGACACCTGACTTCCTTACATTGCTTTTAGTTATTGATCTGCTTAGAGACGAGTTGCAAAATTGCACATTGGTGCTTGAAACGCCTTCATTTAAAAATCTGAGGAATCCACACGGTTAGGAAAGGACCAGGCATGAGTCTTTGATGGTGTGCATTTGGGAAACTAATTACATTTCTAATACTGTGTGTAAGTGGAGAGCCCCCACCACCACTGAAGCATTTAATGGAGAATAATTCAGACCCTTTCCCTAACATAAGAGACTGTTAGAGATATTGCCAGATGTTAAGTCTTTAATTCACTAAAGTAATACAAATTGCTCCCTTTGACCTAAAATCAAATGAAGATCTGCTTAAAATGTTCATTTGGTGGGCAGAGCCAAGCCTAAACTTCCCACAATTCCCAGCCCACAGACTGCCTCCTGATTCCAGCACCTGTATGAGGCACAAGGACAACTGCTTTGGAATTAAAATGCTATAGGAGTGATTCCTTACTAATTGAGATGCAGCAATGACTTCATTTGGAAAGCCCAAAGCCAGAACTGAATGGGGGGATTTCACTTGGCAGTTTAGAACAGGCTCTGCAAAATTCCTCAAGTCTAAGAGGCTCAAGCTTGTCTCTCACTGTAGATCATCATGTCTGGCTCATCCAGTACCCGAGGTTTCCAGGAGGGTTCATGACAGATCCATTTCCGCATCCTCTCACAGCTGAGCACCACCAGGCTGGCAGCTGAGCCAGGGAGAACCTTTGTTTCAGCACCCCATCACTCCCACCTTGAGCTTAGTACATTTTCTCAGCACTTCCCAAGCTGTCCCTGTGCATCCTGAAGCTCTGAGCACTCCCTCTGCTGGCTGTAGCATCATTTCAGAACCCTCATTAGGGCCTCATCCCTCATGAGGAGGTGCTGGCTGGGGTAGTGGCTGTCCCCAACAGCAGAATAGCTGGTCAAAGTTGTGTCATGGCCAAGCATGAGGACCATGATCCCATAAAACATGATGTGTGGCAGCGAGGATTCGAGCACCAGCCCTGTGGCAAAGCTGGCTGGTGAGATGTCCTAGTTTGAAACTTTAATGTTTCCATTCAGGACGTATATCTGTGCTCTGGCAGCCCTTCAGTGCCAGGGCGAGCCACAAGAGCCCAGGGTGTTGTTGCACAGCACAGGTTCTTTGCAGCTGGAGGTTAATGCAGACCTAAACCTTGGTCTGCTCAAAAAGGCAATCTGTGACTTGAAAACACAGGCCCACGCAACTCAACACGGGTCATAGGTCCCTGCTACGTCAGAGGAAATACTGGGCAGGGTGCACAGAAAGGGGGTGGGCTGCAGGGTGACAATGAGCTGGTGCTGAGGGTGCCCTGGGCTGAGAGCCAGGCTGGCAGTCCCAGCTCCAAGGAAGTTCAGAAAGGCAACCAAAATCTTCCTTGAAGGAATACCACCTTTAAACAGAGAGAAGAGCAAGAGCAGCATGGGCAGCCCAACCCATCATCACTGCAGGTCTCTGGCCATGCCAGGAGCGGCCTGTGGGCTGACAGGCAGCTTGTTTTCATTGCTCCAGCCACCTCCTTGCTGCCCCAGCTCTGCTGGTCCCACGGCCTCTGTGCAAAGCCTTACTCCAGCATCACAGCTCCAGGGAGTTCTTCTCCCACACGGTCTGTACTCAGCAGTTTTTCTCCCCTATTTTTGCGGGTCCCCGGTGGCCGTGCCGCCGTGTCCTGCCCTAGACGGTGCTGCCAGGCAGCTGCAGGCAGGGGTGCGGGATCCAGTTGTGGGCTGACCTGCGCTCCATCCCCTGGCAGCAGCTGGGACTGCAGGAGAAGGGAAAGCCGTCGCATGAATGTGGCTTTAACAGATTCCCAACATTTTTGTGTTGCCCTATTTCAGTGACAGAGCCACGGATAATTGCTTTGCTCTGAACAGATATGTGAAACCTCGGGATCTTTTCCAGGTTGTGAGGGCTGTGAAGTCCAACAGGAGAGGATGAATTCCTCAGGAAAGGTTCCAGAAACTAAAACTGCACACAGGCTAAAGGGAGAAATTGGGATGTTAAAGTGTTTTTGGAGATGAAGAAGGCAGTGATGTGAAGTTAGCAAGGTACAAGGCAACTTGGAAGTTGCTCCTAGTCCTGTGTTCTTAAATGGGATGCTCAGAGAAACGGGCAGTCAAAGCAACAGCTCCCCAGGGTGAGGAAGGGCAAGCATCTTGAGAATTATATCCAGCCTCTGTAGTCAAAACCATAAAGGAAAAATGGGCATGATGTCAGTGCTCAGTGCTGCTCACTGTTCCTGGGGTGAGGTCAGGGATCTTTCAGGGCAAAGGAGCTGCTGCTGGAGGAGTGCTTAACAAGAGGGACTTCAGCCTTTGGTGGTCCTCCCACAGGCTTAAGGCATGAGCCAGGCTGAGCCAGATGACCCCTCTGCACCGTGGGTGCAGGGGCTGAGAGGTGACCTTGTCCCCTCCCTGTCATGGCTTCCACACCTGAGAGAAGCACCCATGGTTTGGTGAGCCAAAACACCGTGGGAGCACAGGTTTGCACATTGAACACCTGCCTCAGAACATCTGCACCAGGACTAGGACTGAAAAATAACCTGTCCACATTTCATCAGAATTTCATGGAAGCAGGTTTTTTTCCTTATATGGGGTTGAAATTCATTATTTTGGGGTGCCAGCTTTTGGAAAAATGTGGCCAGGTTTAGGCTGCAGATATACTGAAAAAACAGCATCAGAAGCAGGAGAGGAGCAGGCTGTGGTGTGCAACCTGGGCTTGCTTTGACTAGGTCTTGGTCTTTTTCACTTGATGATTTCTTTTTCTTGCCACTGAAATCAGTAGAAGCCCAGGGGCCAAGACAGCATTTATTTGGAATAAGTTTTAAAAATCTCCCAAAACACGTAGGAAAAGCTTGAAATTTGGGTGTGCAAGACCTGCTGGCAGGCAGAGCCAGGACCCTGCTGGGTCTCAGTCTCCAAAGTGGAGGAGGTTTCTGATAAGGGGAAAAAAGGGTAGAATTTTTTTCCATTGAAACTTCCACAGAATGGTTTATCGTCAGTGTAGGGTGGGTGGTGTCATTTATATTTGATTTTCCGTTTTCTGATTAGAAAAGAGGAAGCTGCATTATTTTCTGACAAAAAGTTACATTTCAGAAGTTGGCAGTTATGTAAAACACCCCCACTGCCAAAATCCAGCATTACAAAGCCCAAACAACAACACCCAACAACAACCTGGAAATCAAAAGCCAAATTTATTTCTGTTATCCATTTTCTTCCAAAATCTGAAAACATTTGTGGGAAATTTTAGTGTGAGCAACCACATGTATTCTGGAGATCCTGGCAATCCTGGCATGTACGAGGCATGAAAAAAAAATAAATAAAGTGGTATTTTGGCTGTCTTTTTTCAGCAACAGAAAGGAGGTTGGAGGAGTTCAGGAGGTTTGTCCCCCTTTTCTTGACAGTCCTGAAGATGACTGGGAATGGAAGGAAAGGATTGAGGGATGGAGGGAAATGATTGAGGCTCAGATCATTTCCTTGTGTGCTCCTACGGGCTTGCTTTGCTTCCCGTTATTGTCCTGGATCTGCTCCTGCCTGCTCTGCCCAACAGGACTGGGGGGCATGTGAGAGCCAGCCTGGCATTGAGCTTGGAAAAAGACAGCCTCCTTCCTCCTTACAGCATGCAGGAATAATTCAGCTAGAGACAATGCGCTGGCAGTGACTTTCCAGATCAATTTATAGCCTGACCTAAAGTTTTCTTCCTGCCCAGAGTGAAAGGAGAAGGAAGAAAGACTATTTTTTGTTCAAGATAGGTGCCTTTGGTGAGGTTGGTCTAAACCAGTGTGAATTTGAGGTCTTAACACTGAATCTGCTCAGTGCATGCTTTCCAACTCAAGTCATTGCTGTAAGTCTGTTATTAGGAATCACTCTGCAGATAAGGAGAGAGGCTGTAAGCAGGTCTAAAATGCTGATAAGATAGTTAAAAAGAAATAAATTCCAGAATATAGTCTGACTATTTCTTAAAGCGAATCTCTTAAATTCCCAGAGTAACAGAGAGCTGTCTTTCTGTGGTTTCCCGGAAAGGAAATAATACACTCAGATTAGCTCCGGGAAAGTGGCAGCCTTCCCTTCCTCTCCAGATAAGCTGGAGCAGCAGAGCCCATCCAGCCACCTAGAGGACATGATCTGCCACCCAATCACCAGGTAGCCCAATGGCCAGTGCCCTGCAGAGGCTCCCCTCCATTCCTATTTCTGCGCACATCACTCCCTTTTCCTCGAAACCGTCGCGCTGCCCTTTTGGATGAGGGTTCATGCACGTGGCAGACAGGGCAACTTCGGCCCTTTCTTTTCTAGGCAGTGTTAACAACTCAGCAGCCCAAAGAATTTGCCTTGCAATCCCCTCTGCGGCTCAGCTTTCTATTCTCTATTCAAGAAGCATGAATGAAACGAAGCCTTTATTTGCATTCTCTTCAAATTGCCCTCCACCACGAGCATGAGACCTTTGGAAGTTTGTTGCAAAAGTAGCAGAGCCAAGATATTTTAGTCAGGCATGATGCCCCACCGCTACCACAAAAATCACTTCAGAGCAACTGCTGAGTCAGAATAAAGGGAACTGGATGCATTTGCTTCCCAAAGATCACAATGCAAAGTCTGGCAAGAGGAGAAACAGGGAGGGAGGTCAATGGATGCAGCATTCCCTGTCCTTGAATCATTTCTCCTGCAGGAATTCATAAGATCTGGCATCTCCCAAGCACATCTGAGGACAGGGAATGGCCTGGGCAAGGGCACAAGGATTTGAGGGAGGCTTTATAGAGTGGTTCCATCCTGGACCACCATTAAAGATGTCAGGAAGGACCTTTAGGACATCCACTCTTGGGTTTGTGTGGGGTAGGGGGTTAAAGCTGCCTGCCCTGCCACAACACAGGGTCAGCAAGCCAGCAGCATCACGTTTGCAAGCCAGGGAGCCATGTGCTCTATTGTGGAAAATGCATAGGGTTGCCTTCAGGCTTTCTTCCCTGGAGTTCCAGAAAAAGGGGGAAAAGTACCTTGTTCTCCTTTGGCCTTCACCTTACTGCAGCTTTTAAGAAGTGAAGAGCTGGCCCTTTATGTTATTTTCAGTTCTGGAAAGCAAAAGTGTAGAACTTTTTTCTTTTTTTTTTAGGCTTTCTACAGTTTTAAAATTGATGCATTATTTTCTCCTGCACCTCCTGGAGAGCAGTGTAGCTCACCGTTGGCCACTCATCTCCAGGACAGCTCTTGCTTTGGGGAGGAAGGAAGCAACAGCACCTGCATGTGCTCTGCAGAGAGCTCAGACAGCTTGGGTCCCTAAAGCAGACATGGGGACATCCGTCCCTCCCTGACCTGGGTGGTCACCTTCTGGAATCTTTCAGCAGAAGCAAAAGCATCCTTTGGTAGGCCAGAGCCTGGTGGCTGGCTTGTGGTTTTGGGCAATTGGATGCAGAGGATGAAGAGCAGGCACCTGAACCTTCTGTGTCCCTTCATTCTTTCAAATCCTGCCTTGCTAAAACCAGTCCGGTCCTGCGGGGTCTGCTGATCTTGATGAATCAACATTTTCCAGCAGAAAAAGTGGCATTTGCAATTTCCCAACAAGTCCTAATTGAGAGCATTCAGAAAAAGCAAACAAACAGAGGATCAGACCAAACAATGGCAGAGGGCAGGAAATGAGCTGGGCTTCTCTGAAGAGCTGTCCTCACCCAAGCAGAGCATTGCTGCCAAGGCAGGAGTGCCAACAGATAAACAGGGCTGTGCCAGATGGAGGAACCACCATGGCTGGATGTCCTTCCCCTCAAGAACATCCAAGCAGACCTGAACATCTGCCTTTTGGATCAGGGTGGTATCTCCTGGATGGATGGGATTGCTGGTGCTTGGCTGCATGCCTGAATATGTTGGTGGCCTTGCAATGAGCAATAGCTCTGCTTTTTTTTTCTTTTCTTCCTTTTTTTTATTTTTTTTTTTCAGTAACACTTGTCCTGATCTCATGGTTCACCAGGACAGGAAGAATTGCTTCTAGGGAGTCCCCTCTAGAAACCACTGGAGCTATACACTGTGAGGTTTGGTGGGAGCCAAGTAGCTTAGGAACACAATATATCTTGCTGTGCTTTCATAACCACATGATTTTGGCCTGAAGCTGCTTGTCACAGTTGAAAGATGTGCTGCTGGGAATATTCAGTGGGGCCCAGCAGAAAGGGTGATGGAGAGGGATGAAAAGGTGGTCAGAGAGAGCAGGACTGGATGAGTAGCACTGCAGCACTGGTGTGGCACCTGCAGGAGGAGGCCCCTGTCTTGGGCTTTTGGCTGCATCAAGGGAATTTGTATGGAAGATCACCACGGGGAATCATGAGTGCTTTCTGATTCAATTTTTTATGTCTGTATCTTCTTTTCAGCAGCTCATCCAGCTGCTCTTCCAGCCTTTCAGTTTGTAATGGTTTGGCCAGTTTTGGGCTTGTGACAGGATGGGGAGTAATGCATCCTGGCAGGGATGAGATGGCAGCTTCCATCTGTGCAGCTCCACTGGAGGCAGTCGGAACTGGTTTGGGAAATGAGGCTGTTAAAACCACAGGCTCCTCTCAGACCAACTTTCAAAATCTGTCACCAGTAAAATGCAGCCCTGGCTGCTGCTGTCACCTCTGCCAGGCTGAGCCATCCCACAAAGCCCCTCTGCATGGCTTTCAGTAGAGTGCCACGGGAGTCCCTTGGCAGAGGGAACATAGCCCTCCCTACACTCTGGAACACTCTGGCCAGCTGGCACTGCTGGGCAGATTTTCCTCACAGAAAGGGGCAATTTTGGGACCAGATACTTGAAAGAGGTTTGCAGCACCAGGAGCAAGGATACTGCCCAGCACATGGCCAATAGATTCAAAATTCCTTCTTGGATTAAATCCACTTTCAGTACATGGCTTGTCATATCCTTGTGAACAGCAAGCACATCCCACAGCAGGGCCTCTCCCTGGGCCTCCCATGAGCAGAAGTATGAACTAGACACACTTTCTGGATTGGCCATGGTGGTCATCCATGACTTTTCTGAGTACAATGAATAGGTGACATAATTCTTTGCTTAATCTTTACTGTTTCCATTATGTAGCTGAGGAAGTTCAGTCTCCAGCTGCCTGGCTATATTTGGGCTGTGAACTGCAGGAAGTTGATCAGCATGACATTGTTACAGATGTAATGTTTCCCTAGCAAGAGAAGTCTTGTTCAAACCTCTCTGCCTCCTTCTTCTCATTCTCCAAGCACTGGGCGTGCCGGATGCTCCCTATACCTGCTCCAAATCTGTGTAATATCCCTCCCCTCCCTCGCTCCCATGGAGTTGATTCATGTGGCAGACAGATAATCTGAAGTGATGGCTGAAAACTGCCTCACCCAAGCATGGACACTGACACTCTAAAGCAGACAAAAAGATGTGGACACATGAACCAGCACAGTCCTTCCAATAGATCCACAACATTTATTCAATTGCTTTGAAGGTGCAGTAGCCTAAGTGCCTGTTTCTGCCCGCGGCCCATGAGCTCCCAGCGCCAGCCCTGCCGCTAATTGCAGTAGTTTTCCAGCTGGTAGAGGGAGCAGGTGTTGTGGCAGCATTGCTCAACGATCCCTCGCTTCACTTTCTCAAACTCCTCCTGCTGGAAGGGCAGCTCTCCCAGCTCACCATGCAAGGGACTGCTCACTGCCAGGGAAGAAGAAGAGAAGTTGTGGGACATCACACAGCATCAGCCCTGGCTCTTGAGCCCTGCACACACCCCTTTAGCAGGCACCAGGTGTTTAATCCAGAGTTAGTTGGAAAATGAGAAGGAAGTTGCACAGGTTTACCCAGGTTGATGCTGCTTGTAGCACCTTCAGGCTCCCTGTTTCCTCTCCCAAAATAACCCTGTGGTGTTCAGAAGATGCCAAGCTTCGTGTCTATCAGCAGTGTGAGGGATAAAGGGATACAGAGGCTTTATTGGGGAAGCTGTGTGGAGAAGAAGAGAAATCCTGCACCCTCCCTGGGGTGAGCAGCTAGCAAGTGAGATGATAAAATGGGATTGTCTGCTCTATAGAGAAAAGTTTGGGACTGCAGAGCCCTTTAGGCAGTTACCCACTCTTCTGGGAGCCTGGGCAGACAACTGGGATGTTCATGGGATTGTGGGGACAGTCCAGTTCTGAGGCTGGGTGCATTTCCCAGCTGTTCCTGAACAGCCTGATTCAGTTGGCTGCCTGGATATAGCCCCAAGCTGACAGCTAAAGCATTTGTGTGTGTCTGTGTTCACAGCTGGGGGCAAGTTTTTAGAAGCAATGATAAATTAGAGTATTTGGACACAGATAACACTCAACAGTGTGTCTTATTTGCTGGTGAGAACTTGAAAACTTGTGCACAGATCTGTTCAGGTTTCAGTTGCCCAATGAAAATATGGAAAATGGCAATTAAATCAGTGAGTTTTTCCTGCAGGAAGAAAAGAGCTCTTAACAACAAAGAGAAAATGCCTGGAAAGTGAGAATGAGATGTGGTTTCTAGGGCAATACAAGTACAGAACAAGATGCAAAATCCCCAAGCCCCCAAAGAGTGAGGCAATGAACAAGGCACAAGAGTAACACAAAATCATTATGCTAGTGTGCTAGAAGGGAAATTTGGGGAAAATTTGGTCCAATGTTAAGTAGAAGAGGAAATAGCTAGTCAAAGTTTTGTGATTTACTTGTCTTCATCTTTCAAGCCAGCTGTGAGCAGACTGTAAACATAAACAGACTGTGTGACAAAGAGGTGGTGGCTCAGGCAAAAGTCCTGGGAAAAAAGGTAGAAAATCCTCAAATACTTGCATTCTGGTTGGCACGATAAAAATTCTCTGTACAGTATTTAGGTAATTTAGCTAATGAAACCTCGAATCCATTTGTGGTGGTCTCCAGAAATGAATAATCAGATAATCCAGTATTGAGAAGACAAGAAATAATTTACAGCAAGGGATGTTCAGGTTATATATATGGAAGAAACACTTGAGAAGGTCAGTTAAGCTTGGGAATGGGCAGCTCCAGAAGGCAGAAGTTTTCTCTCTGGAGGTTTTTATGAATGTACCAGACAAACATGGCTAAGAAATAGAATGGGGACAACTGATCCTGTCTTGGGGCAGAAAGGGGCTTCTGGAGTTCCTCCCACCTTTATTTCCTATGAATACTCCCAGGCTGGTGTAACAGCCACACAAAGAAATAGACAAGTTTGAGCTTTCAGGCACAACTCCTTTTGCCTCATAAATCCTCTCTCCCTGCCTGCCCTCTCATCTGCCTTTTTAACCTGAAGAGCTTTTCACTGGCAATGTGATGCTGTTGGTATGCCGAAGGTATTCCTGGCATTCCCCATGAAGGACATTCCTGGAGTCACTGTCAAAGGCGGGTGCCTCTCCCATCACACAGCACGCGGCTGCTTTCGTGGTCAGCCCGACTTACCTAGAGGCTGCTCGGCATCCCGCCGGGCTTTGGGTTGGTAGAAGAAGCCCCGCTCCCCACACACCAGGTACAGAGCTTCCACCAAGTGGGAGCCACAGAGGTGCTGGTTGACAGCCCCGTGGCTGCTCCCCGGGCCGGACAGGGCGAGGAGGGCCAGGAGAGGCAGCGATCGGATCCAGAGAGCCATGGCAGGCAGGCTGAGGCCTGGGGTTAAGAGGCAGAGGAGACACAGGAAAGTCTAGGAGATAAAAATAGGTTGTAATCAAGCATCTTATGTCTTTCAGCTCCTCTGGCGTGGAAATGAGACCAAAGTAGGAGATGGACCTTCTAGTTTGAGAAGGAAGGAGAGCTTTCTGCACCAGGATTTACAAGTGACAGTAAATGACTACTGACTATAACCATAAGTCCACCTCTATGCTCCATGCTCCATCAGTCTCAGGCTTCCTGCTGTCTTGCCTCAAAAGGCTGGCAGAGCCATCTCACCAAGCCTTACAGTGTACATGCCCTTGAAAGCCAAGATCAGCAGACCCCTTCAGAGGAAAAACCCTCTCTGCCCATTCAGAAGGGGCTGTAATATGTGATGATGGCCCAAAACCAGCACAATGTCCTCAAAGACCTGAGGAGGCCTCATTTTCTTGGGTCAACGAGCCACACTTGTCACTGCCTGCTTCACCAACTTAAGAAGACAGGTCTGCAGGACAGGTAGAAAGTGAAAGGGAGGCAATCCAACTTACCCAAGAGGTGGAGAGAAGGTCACTCTGAGGGATGAAGACCGTTGGTAGCAATGGCCCCATTCTCTCTTTCCCATATTTATATGCTTTACATTAGCCCAGGTGACAGAAGAGCTACCAAGAGCCCCTCCTCCTTGATGACACTCTAGCCAAAATTTCTGCTACTTGTGCAAATTAATTTCCCTCTGCGTAGCATCCACAGGCCTTTATGCAAGTTAAGATGGAAGCAACTGTTTGCAGTTTCCATCTCATTTAGTCTGCTCTTTTCGCTTCCCTGAAGCTCTGTCCTGAGCCATCAGTGACCCTTTTAGCAGGAGATAATGGTGCTATTACAGCTGCAATGACTACTAATGACACTAATGCTGGCAATAGACACTGTTGGCATTGAGGTGGTTCAACAGCTGCTTCTAGAATGTAAAATTAAAAGCAAACATGTTAATCTGTTTGATTTATACCACCTTGGAAAGTATGCAGCAATGGGACCAAGCGGTTGGTGAAATCATGCTACTGTCAGGTGTTAGGAGAAGGAAAACACATTATTGTGCTCAGGCTCACTGGCCACGCGGTGCACAGCCAGAGACACGCGTCCACAGCTTGGGCAGGGGGAGGAGTAACACCTGCATTTTGCAGGAGACCTTGGGTGGTCATTTTGGCTCAGCACAGGGCCAGAATTTGAGCATTTGAAATTGTGTCTGTGAAAAAAAAATTAGCCTTTTCTCCTTCTCCCGCTGAAAGGCAGGCTCCCTTTTTCACCTGCCCCTTCAAATTCCTGTTTGGGATTAAGCAGAGTAAAGGCTCAGTCTCTGCCATGTGCATGTGGGAATTTTGAGTATCTCAGCTCTTCTCTCTGGGGCTCTGTCCAAAATGGTGTCTTCACCACCAGGAAATGTTCCTGGTAAATCCCAGGGAAAACCAGGAGATATCTGATTATCTTCATTCCGGGTGGTAAGTTTGCTTTTAAAAGGAGATGGTGGGTCAGCAGTGGTCCACTGGCATTTATGGGTCTGATTTTGGCAACAGATCTAGCTCTTACTCTTTTTCACATTATCAAATTTTTTAATACCTTTGTGCTCAACTTTTCTGCCACCAATAGCGAGCTTGTACTTTTTTCTTCTTAAAGTATACTTTCTTTTTCTTTTCTCCTTTTATTTATTTTCTGCCTGAAAAGGCCCATTTTAAATGCTGGGGATGAGATCATCTTCTAACTTCCCATTGCTCCGACTTTCGAGACTGCAAGTTCTCAGGACCACTGAGTAGGAGACATTTTCATCAGTTCGAACTCTCTTGCTTGTTTAACTTAGAATAAGCCTTATTCTCCATATACAGGACAAATCAGAAGGAAGTTCACCGAAATCAACTCAAGGCCTTGAGATTCGAACAGGCCTTTGACTCCTTGAATAGTCAAAGCAATCCCATCCATCAACATTTAGGAGGTAGGAAGTGCCACATGCCCCTGTCAGGGCTTTGAGTGTGAAGTATCATGTTTGCTAAATGACTGTGATTGCAGAAAAGCTCGTGAGAAGCGCTAAATCTCTGATGAGCGCACAGGGACGGGACCCATTTGCTCAAACGGATGCAAGACAAGGTTATCAGTTACATCCCCTGCCATGTAGGTCTTTCAGCCCCCTGCTAATAAATCCAAGTTGTGATGCTCAACTACAGCTAATAGCATTTCTGCACAATGTGTAACACTATCTCTGCCTCTCTTCCCCTGAAAAAAGATATTAGATGTACTTGAATGACCTAGTGGTATACCCATAGAGAGGGGCTCATGTTTCAGTGAGATAGGAGTTCAGGGAATTCACTTACTGAGACCTTCTTACTCCTGGATAAAGGTGGGGAATTAGCAGCCACATAGGATAAAACCCAGCATTTTACCCCAAATGAAGTAGGTTGCCAGAGCCAAGAGCAGAAGTCTTGTGTGACTTGTGCTTCCTCCAGAGCAGGGACCCTGCACCTGGAATCTCACACAGAGAGGACAACCCTCAGAACTGGCCTCCAGATCCCCTTGGCAATCATTTGCCTGCAGTAATCGCACTGTTCCAGGTTCAATGGACCTCAGTCAAGTGATTGCCTTGGAAAAGCTCCTGGGCAGGGTGTTTCCCAGGATAATCACATGCCGAGATTTGCCATTTAGGGGTTTCCTGCTTGCACTTTTGAATGTTACCTGAGCTCACCTGAACTCATGTTTTATTGACAGAGGGACTTTGTAAGGACACTCCCCCATCCACTATTGTCTCCCTTCCCTGCCGGACTCTCCCCTTCCCTGAGGCTCACACCACTGATGTCACAAAAGAAGCTGCTTTATTTTGCTTTGAAAGTGCCATGTTCTTAGCCTGATGCTTCTCTTACTCCTAGCTAACCAAATCCTGGAGGTAGCTTCAAAAAGCTCATGGCATTCCTGCAGCATGCCGTAGCAGGGGAAGGGCTGACTGTACCCGAGCCTTCAGGAATTCCTCTTGGCTCACTGTAGTTTGGGTACAGAAATAAGCCAGAGGATTTATTGGAAGGAAAAAAGATATCATGCTGGCTCAATGTTCAGCGCAGGCCAATTTCTTTTTTCAAAAGTTTCCTACTATGATTTTTTTCCCCTTCCAAAATATGATCACTTTGATTATTTATTGGAAAATGTATTTTCTTACCATAAATGGTCCTCTGGAATATGAAAAATGCTAGCAGTCATATAAATGGATATAAAATGGATACAAACTGCGGAAAGTTTTGTCTTAGAGGAAAAACTCCCATGTCAGCAGTGAACTGAGAGAGGGGGCCAACAGGGGAGCCCATTTTGAGATGGAAAAGCTTTCTCTACAGAAAAATCTCTGCTTCCTCCTCCCAGGCTGGGCTTCCCCATGATTTTCATGTCATTACGCAGTGATGAGCCAAGCACTCATCCATTGTTTCAGCTATGCCTGCCTCCTGTGGTTCCCCCAGATCCTCAGGTCCACACTGGGCTCGCTTGGCTGAAGGGTGGGAGCATCTGGGAGGGAGGGAGTGGGCTGCTCCTGCCCTTCATGCTAAAGCACCTCCAGACGTGACTCAAAACCACCTCCCTTCCTCACATCCCCCCCAAGCCTGAGCAGTTGCATCAGTGGGAACAAGGTTTAGGCAATCTCCAGTGTCATGTAATTGAGTTTTACAGTCCGCTGCCAGCACTATAAAATCTTTACTACTGTAGATGTCTCGCATTTTCAAACCCTGTCCTGAAAAAATAACAAGCCCACTACAGGGGAATTAGTTGACAATTACAAGTTTGTGCAAGTCTTAGTGACAGCAAAGGTCAGGGTTGGAGGCAAGCAAGCTCTCAGCGCCCAGGGACCCCAAAATGCCACCCATGTCCCCCTTGCTGCTCTGATGCCTCGTGGTCACTGCCACTGTCCTTCCCATGCCTGCATGTGCATTGTCCCAGAGGAGCAGCAGGGGTCCACACAGCAGTGACCACATGACTCCTCTTCCCTGTGGGGTGAATTCAGTGGCTTTTGAAGCAAATAGCCCCAATGCTCATCTGTGCTGTGCCAGCAGCCTGCTGGAGCAGAGCCCCTATGACCCTGAGGAGTCTGCATTCCCAAGAGCAGGTTTTGGGGTGACCAGCATCCTTGGTGCTCCCTGTTTCCATGTGGTTTCCAGCTGCTCTGCTCCCACTGACATGTCCAAGCACATGTGCAGTGGCACTGGTGTGAGACGACGGGCAGGGAGGCGAACCTGGCACTGAGGAGGGGGATTGATTCTGGGAATACTTGCAAAGATGCCTGCAAAGGTATGTGGCCTTGGGGAGAGAAGGGGCTGCTGAAGCAAAGGGTGAGGCTTTGGCTTATCTGGAGTCACACAATGAGAGATGCCCTTGCTTCAGAGGGGGCATTGTGCAAGCAGAGCAGGGGGATGCTCACTGCGATACAAGTAATCTCGGCTGCTTCCATGAACTGGTCCCGCCTGGCTGCAGGGCATGTGGGCCACCCCCATTGCCCCACCGGCCACCAGGCTCAGGCAAGATGCTCCTGCTGGACTGTGGACTTCACAATCTTCCAGGCTCTTCCAGGCCAGGGACATTATCCCGCTGCTTAGAGCACAAAGGATGGGTTTATAAAACAGCAGGGGGTATCCCAAAGCTCAGGTAACCAACCAGGTCTGACCCATCAGTTCCCATCAGCTCTGGGCTGGCTGGGAAGAGCAGAGAGGGCTGTGAGTACAGGCACACCCCTGGAGAGGCAGCTCACTGGCAGAAGATGCTCCAGGGAGCAATTCCAAAGAGCCAGTACCTTTCCTTAGAGAACAAGGGAGGTTCCCAGGTGTGCTGCAGCTCTGGGAGCAGCCCCCTGAGGCTCAAACCCTCTGGACACCCCTCCTGAGTACATAATGCCTCTCACAGGGAAATGGTGACCTTTGGCAAGCCCAGCTCACCAGGGACCACGGAATTTGCAAATTAGTTTGGCTGCACCTTGCTCAAGTCCCACTGGACTCTGAAGGCTTCAAACCTCTCCACAAGTGCAGCTAGCCAAGTAAGCTTGACCAAAATTAATGATCTCCAGAGTAAAGCTCCCAAAATCTTTCCCATCCACTTTGGGAAGAGCATATGCAAGGTTATAAATAGAGATGCTATGCTTCTTTTAACCCTATGAAAATATTAACAGCCACATGTTTTTTGAGAAGGTAAAGAAGAAAATAGCACCTAAGAGCTGTTATTAGTTCCTAGAAACAGCTATTAGCAGACACAGCAGAACAAATTAGTTTGTTTATCAATGAGGAGAAGATTAAATCTGTGGCTATTAATGGCCCAAAAGTAATCCTTGGTGGAGATGGAGAAACATTAGAAGAGGTGATGACACCCTGCCAGAGGACAAGTACTGACAAAAACAAAAGTAACAAATAACTTCCACTGAGTGGAGGAGCACTGGAAAAGTAGCCTGATCAGCACCAATCTAAAAATACCCATTTTCAGCACTGATACCACATCTGTCCTTTGTGTCATCGAGTCCACGAGAACAAACAGAGAGGATCTTGACCCAGTCCTCAGGAAACAGCCATTGAGTCTGTCAGGGAGTTTTCTCCAGCGTCCAAAATTGTAGGCACTAAAGTCTCGTAGTGCCACCACCATGGCTTCCACAGCAGGTGGCATCACAGGTACCCTTTGGACTTGGAGAAGCCTTTGGTGAAACAGAGGAAAGGATGACCTGGTCCTTGGTCACAGTGCTGGAAGGGATGGGCAGACACAGCAGAAAGTGCTGGGTGGTAAAACTGGGTGCTATAAGCAGTCAAAGCAGCAAGCGGGTAAGGAGAGAAATGCCCAAAAACAAAGGAATGCTTTTTACTGGCTCAGACTGGATCTGCCCCAGCTGTAAAGTGGTCTCATGGATTGAAAATAAATCATTGTGTCACACACTTCTGTGTTTTTCGCCACTGCACATTGACCTAAACCCACATTTTTCTCCATGACTTCTGGAGGTGCTGCTTGCTCCTTCACCTTCACAGGGTATACCTCGAGCTTCAGCACTTCAGGTTCCTCCAGCTGGGTTGGGACCTGAGACAGGAGCTGTGGTTTTTTCCTTCTTCCCCCTCACTCGTGCAGCAACATCCATGTGGCATTTGGTGTTTTGCCAACTGGCACAGCTCTGTGCCAAAGCACCTTTCCTAACACTGCATCTGGCAGTGAGAAAAACCCAGCTCACCATTGCTCTTATGGTTGCTCCCAGCCATCCATCTTCCTGGCACTGTCATTCCTCACTCCCAGGATGCTCCTCTGGGGCCAGGAGGTGCCGAGGACTTGCAGAAGGGCTGCCCCTTTTCCTGCTTGTGGTCGGCAGGACCCCACTGTAGAGTTCTCTGATCTCCCCTGCCAGGGAACAGGAACTCCCAGGTCCGATACCATTAATTATCGCTGGGCAAGTGGATTGTTTTGAGCACTTAAAGCTACTTTAGGGATTTGGATGCACATCGGTAACTAGTCCACAGGCTTTCCTATGAGTTCCTAGACAAGGAGGTGTAAATCCTGCTGATAAGGCTTGTTAGTGATAGAGGGCTGGGGAGGGGAAGAAGGGGGGGTGTTTGGAGCCAGGCACAGGGATCTCCGGGGCCGGGAGGGTTAAGCCCACTGCTGCAGCCCCCTCCTCCTGCTGCAGAGCCCCTGGCTGGGGGGGAGGCACTGGGGTGCTGCGGGCAGTCGGGGTCAGGCTGATTTACAGCAGCAGAGGAACCGGGGCTGTTAATTCAAAGTTGCCGCTTATCGGTGTTTAGAAAGCAAGCTCCGATCTGTTGGTTAGTGATTTGGCCTCTGCTGTAAATAGAGGGGCCCCATGCTTTGCTCTGACATTTTTGTCTTATTATCTTGTCTCAGCCTCCGAGGGAGGTGGGAGAGTTATTTAAGGCTGACCTTAGTGGAAGGAAAATGAACAACTCCCTTACCCCACCCTGTTTTTCTCTCACAGTCCTGGGTGACAACTGTTGCATTGAAGTGTCTGTGCAAGATACTTAATCCTCCACCATCCCTGAAAATATTTTGTAGATCAATTCACCCTGCTGTGCCCAGAGAAAATAATCACAAAGACACCAAGTAGAACTAATGTCAGGAGTAAAAAAAAAAGGGATTTTCTGTCATTATTCCGCCAGAAAAATCAATGAGGATGGGCCTTGAATCCATCAGAGAATGGAGTTCACCACTTAGCCTGTTCAGTCTTGCATTGCTGTAGTTCAGGTTTAATTCAAATCTTTGTATCAGGAGTTTGAAAAGCAGTTGCTTCATCCCGAGCAGCTAAAGATAAACCTCTGAATGCAATATACAGAAACACATACACAGTGGCTGGTTGGAGCTGGAGAGAACATTTTGGATTTGGGAAAGTTTAGACTGAGACCCAAACCCTCTACAGCTCTGGAGTAGAGCATTCAGGGGATGCACAAGACGTCTGTGTGGGTCCTATCCATCCCTGTTGGGATGTGCATGGGTTTTGGGAGGTTTGCTGTGTACAGAAGTAAACATGTGCGTGTGCTGCAGCTGCCCGAGTGATTTACACCTTACGCAAGATGTTCAAAGTGAATTGGTTAAGAGAGACAGGAAGAAATCCTCGTCCATTTGGAGCACAGCACTTGCTAGACTGAAAAACATCTAATCTCCAAGTGCTTGTTTTATTGACCTGTCACCGCCAACCCCACAAGCTGCACAATGAGAGTACTGCAAGGCTACAGTAGCACATCTGGGGTGCAGACACATGGGTTTTTTCAGTCCCTTACCTAATCTTTGCAAACCTCTCTATTCAGTTAAAAACAACAACAAAACCAGAACAAAACAAAAAAAAAATCACCACCCAAAACCTCCTCCTGATCAGTTTTCAAGGCATTTCAGATACTTTCTGCTTTCAGCTGTGCCAGAAAAATGTCAAAAGATCATCTTTCCACCTAGAAAACCTAGCATTCTTCCAAACATTGCAATGGAGAAGTGCCGGAAAACTGAAAACAAATTCCTTGCAGTGGAAAGTGCAGTACCCATTCTGGTCCCTGGGGAAAAAAACAAGTCTGATTTGAGCTGGATTAGCAGCACGAATGACAGCTCAGGTCATCCGCAGCCTTATCCGAATCAATTCCCCTCTCCGGGGAGGCGGTGCGTGTGTGCGCGCATACCTGCGGCTATAGGATTTGTAAATAATTGAGTTCTTCTGATCCCCACCACCACAGCACAAGAAGAAAGATTTGGTCCTGAGGGGGCTGACAGAGGTTCAAGCCCCAGATCTGCCACTTAGACACTTCTTCCCAAAGCTGTTTAGGCATGTAATTACTTTTCCGGCTCTGTGCCTGGTCTGAGTCTCTAATTCTCTGCCTCTTTTTATCTGTCAGCTTTTTACAGGGACAAGAGTACTCCTCTACCTCCCAAGCATGTAATGAAGATGAATTCATTACAGCTGTAACACTTTAACGAGCACTGTGAAGATACAGGGTATCCTTACAAGTCCTAAATTAGGAAACTCCCTCTCAGAGTGCACTAGGGTGCCTGGATGCATGGCCCAGATCTGTGCTGGCAATAAATTAATCCACTTCTGTGCATGATTCTGGAAGGGATATTAACAAGAAAAAGGGTCTGGCTTTCATGTAAAAGCCAACCTTGCAGTAGTGACTGGAATTAGTTTGCTTTAACACTTATGTGATTGGGCATATCTTCTGGTCTCTGGACATGTGTCCCCATTCCTGGGCATCCTGTACCCCTTCCACTTGGATGCAGCAGACACAGAAATAGTGAGAAATGCTGGGACAAAATGTATTTCGTGAAGGCAAGTCCCCTGGTGTTTTACTGTTTAAAAGAGACCTCCCAACTACTGTTTCATACATAATTGTGCAATTGGTAATATCCTGCCAAAGAAAGGCTTAGATCATCTCGTCTGCAAAGCATTTTCCACCTCCAAATAAACATTTTGCAGGACCGCAAGTTGCAGGTCTTCCACCATAACATGCCCCAGGCTGGATTTTGCATACTGCCCACAAGCAAGGCAGCCAACCTGAATCTGGACAGCAGAAGGATGCAACAGTCAAACTCAGGATGCTAGACCAGAAATATATTTTTTTATTCTTAATATCATGTGAGCAGCAGCACGATTCCAAAATGAAAAATAATTCTGTTTCATATTTCTTTACACAGAGAGACAGACAGACAGATCCACCCACAGCAGCAGCAGCAGCGACAACAGTGAGACCGCTCAGCGCGGCACTGAGACAGGCACACACCAGAGGGGTGCTGGGGCCTGGCTCTGAGGAAGGCTTTTCCCCTTTCTTCTTCCCTTTCCAGCCCATGCTCCATCCAAGGGAGGGTTTAACCTGGGCTGACCTATCAGCTAGGTTTTCCCCAGTCACTTTTTATAGAGCTTGCAGTCACGTTTGGTGCGGTCTGGGGGAATGGTGTGAAGGATCCCATGACCCATCCAAAGGACATGAGCTTGTGCTTAGCTCTAAGCAGCCACATAATCCTGCAAATCTGCTCCACGGTTAGGAAAAGGGAATTCATAACATCTTTTGGTGAAGGGTGTGACTGGGTAGATCCTCAAAGTCTTTTTCTCTGAGTGATCTCGAGGCCAAGCTGTATGGAGCTCTGAGTAACCTGGTCTAGTGGAAGGTTCCCTGACCGTGGCAGGGGGTTGGAACCCAAACCATTCCGTGGTTCTATGATCTCGTTCAAGGCAACGCTACAAACCTAACCAGCCTTGTGCACGGTACTTGAGGGATACCTTAAGACAAAATTGAGAGCATGGGAAAAATCCAAGACAATTCAGGAAAAAGCCTAAAACCAGGAATACTGGAGGGCTGCAGGAAATCCCAACAATATCAGAGATTACAGCAGGGGCTGTGGGCGCCTCTGTAGCCCACAGGAAGCCAACGGGTGATAGAGACCAAATGTTTCCCGATATGAGAGAGTGGATGAAAAGAGACTCAAGGATTCACTGCTTCTACTAGTGGGACTGTTACGGGAAAGAGCAATAATCTATACCAAGGCAACATCAGAACAACAGCTGCTTCAATGGGAAAATTGTGTTTTGAAGGGATCTATCCAGTGACTTGAAACAAGCTTGTCTTTAGAAAAGGAATACCATCTAGTGGCCCAAAAAGGCAATAATGATGTGCAATGGCAATTAGAGAATCAGATGAATTTAGAAAAAGAGAAGGAAAAACTACAGAAATAAGGAGGGTGATTAACATATATAGTGCAGTGATTCGCCCTGGAGCAAGGGAGAGCTCAAAGGGGACCTGATCATAGTAAATGCAAAGCTAAAATTAGACACTTGCAAAAGCAGATTGGGATGCAAAAATTAAAAATAACTGCTGGAGTTCCAGAAAGTGGTGTAGAGAACTGAATCGGGAGCCATCACAGGAAGATGATTTCAAGGATGATATGGGCAAATGGGAAAAGAAAGAGAAGTTGAGAATAGCAGCCTATGCCACAAAGACTCCAAATGTTGTCCCAGGGTAGATGGGTATGGCAGATCAAACTGCTGCAGCTGTTAAAATGAAAAAAAACAAATTACCCCAAGGCAGGTAGCTGCAGATATGAAGCCACCGAAAGGAAGCACAACAGTAGAGAAACTGCTTATATTTAGAATTAAATGGGGATTAAGTGGTAAATTGATTAGAGTGTGTGCTCCACCAGCTTTTATCCACTGTACGTCGGGCACCTTCTCGATAAATGTTTTATCTTGCCACCATGGGCATTTAATCAAATTGCCCAGCAGGATGGTAAGACAAGGATCAATTGGCACCATCACTACCAGTCCATAAGCTTGAGGAAGATGGAGAGTCTTTAATAAACTGATAGGGACCTGCTTAAACATCGTGGACATGAGCAGCAGGACATGATACCATGTACCAACCAACCATTCCCAGTGGAGCACAGGTATCTCCATGGTCCCTGGCAGCCCTGAGGCTGAGTCAGGCTCCTTGGACAGAGGATGAATTAGGAGAGGTAGTGGCACAAATGCACCCCCACGATTCACACTAAGCTTCCATATGGCAAAATGCAGGGGAAGAAGCAGTTGACAGAGTTGCTTTCACATTAAGACACAAACAATATACCTTTACTTGCATCCCACAGGGCCAAGCACCTGCCCTGCTGCACATGCTCGTGTGAGCAAAGTGTTTGAATGATGTGTGCAGGGGACAAAGAAAAGAGATTGCCTTATGTGATGATATTTGGGGAACTGCAGCTACAGACGAAGAGGTACAAGAGAGATGTAGCTGAGTTTTAAAATTAATAGACCAAATGGGATTTAATGTCAACTTGAATACGGCACAATTAAAACAACCTCAAGTTAAATGCCTGGACTCTGAAACTGGTGAAATAAGAAGACGGATAAATGCTAGAAAGGTTAAGCTTTCTGTGAAATAAAGACTCCCACTAATCAATCCCAACTCTGAAGAGTGCTCGGAGAATTTAATTTCTTATGGCAGCATATCTATAGCTGTGCTAGTATCTTATGGCAGTGTATCCATCTTTGCTAATAGCAGCAGAGCGTTATGGAAATGACAGGGAAAGAATCAGGGAGGGAGCTGGAGCAAAGACCAAGGCAGTGCTTTATCTGACATGAAAGAAGCTGCTTGAAGAGCTTCTGCACTCAAATTCCCAGTTAAAGAAAAGTTATTCATAACAAGAATTTCAACGCGAACTGATACTGTGGGAGCAGTGCTGTTACAGAGAAAAAGTGGAGGAAAATGGATACCAGTAGCATATGAGGCCTCTCCAGTGGCTGGACCAAAATTTCCTTGGCCATGAGAAAACCTGTTTAGAGGCAGTCTGGGCTGTCATGGAGTTTGAGACTTTTCCCCTCCATAGTGCAGTTGTACCCCAGTCTGCTCATACTCTGCTCTTACACACAAAGGGAAGAAATGGATATTAATGTGGATATCCTTTGAATGGAAACCAGGAATGAACCAAAGGTACTGCACATTCATGGGAGTGCTACATTTGATCAAAGAGGAAAAATAACTCAAGACACTCCTATCAGTGGAATGAGGGAACAAACAGTGGGCAAACTAGAGAAAGGATCATGCCAAGGAGCTCACAGGCTATGAGTAGAAGACAAATTCTTCTAACAATATCTCTCTACAGATAGCTAACTATCTGGTAGTAGAGCAAAATACTGGTTGCACAATGGGGAGAAAAGCAATGGCAAGCACATTGTGGGACACCTATGAAGAAAGCAGTTCTATTTTACAAGCTTAGAGGGAGAGTGGGAATAAAAAATATGTAAAGGATGTTAAAGTAATGTGAAGACTACAAGCAATACTGAGAAATAATTTAGTGAGCAAGTAGATAAACTTACTCAGACTTTGTTTACTGCAGCCTCAAGAAGGTGTCAGCTAAAAAAAGATGGGATGAATAGTGTGGCCAGTTGAATAAGAGCATCCTACACTTCTTTATGTAGCTCATTATGACAGTCTAAGGTAACTGTCATAATGAGCTACATTAAAAAGTGTAGGGTTCTATGAAAAGAGTGCTAAGAGTTTATACTTGGCCTCAAATGAAGTAAGAAACATAGGACATAAATAAAAATTGCATAAGGTGTGCAAAAGTGGATTAGTAAAAGAAAGCTGCCAACTCTACTGCATTGGCTAAACTAAAGACTGTGACAAATACTGCCAAGGGATCACCCCAAAAAACTGTCATAAACTAAAGAGCAGTATCAGTATCTGTTTGCCACAATAAATACCTTTCCTGGGCAGGCTGGGGTTCTTCCACCTAAAAGGAATACAACTGCTGGACCTGTAACAATGCTGTTACAGAAAATTGTTCATAGGTGTGGAACAGTACCTGAGACAGGATAAGATGAACAGAGGGGAGGGTTGGGAAGTTTTGAGTTTTGAGTGAAGAATTCAAGTCTTAATAACTAGCCTGGGGATTAAGCAAGGACTGTATAAACCCTACCACCTGCAATCACCCAGAATGGTAGAAAGAAATGAGTCAGACTATCAAGAAGAATCCAAAGACAATTGTATGACAATATCCAAAATTATGGGTGAAAAAGTTAACCTCGCTATCAGTAGCTTTAAGAGCAGTGATAGATTAGGGATTGGTTTACAACTCTATCATATTTTGTTTGGATGGCCTGTCTCATAGTGGCCTGATGTCTAAAAGCCTAAAATATTACGGCATGATAAAGAAGGAAGCAATGCTCTGGTAGAAGAAGCCACATGAGAAAAATGTGTAAAACGAGAGAGCAAGGATCCAATTCATATATAGCTTATGAAATAAGGAGCCAAGTAATGTATTTGAAAACATATTAAAAGGAACCAAGCTTAGAGACAAAGTGAAAGGGGACCTATTAAGTTACTAATAAGATAATCCTCAAAGATATTAAATAGGTGAGGGCAGTAGTAAACACAAAAGGGTTCATGCTTCTCAGATGTCTCCATAAGGGGCCAAAAAATTCTGGAATCTATCACAAATTTGTCAAGAACAGAGACACTGAAAATGGCCCAAAGAGGGATCTCTGGTACCTGTGCAGCCCAAGCCCCTGCACTCAGACCCTGCCCCAGCTCAGCCTTGTGTCCCAAAAGCAAGGGAGTGCAACCCTCCTGGTGCTCACCTTCACCTGGCTGCAGCACATCTGTTTGTGTGCTTGCATTCTCACGGTGCTGGGTTATGCTGCAAGTTTTGCTAATTTGCTGTTTTTGCAGGACAGCAGATTTTACTACAGCTCCTCAAAAAAGCAGCAGCTGACAGAGTCAGGGAGCAGCGAATGCCAAGGCAAGCCAGAGGAGCTGAGGTCTCCTGCAGTTGCAAGGATTTCTAAACTGGCTTTTCACTCCATATCAACGAGTTTGGTCTTTTTACAAATTGCATTAATTTTAGATATTTAAGAAGGCAGATAATGACTGTGAAGTGCTTTGGAGACCTAGAGATGATCACCTTCAGACATTTATGGTTCTGGAGGCCAGACCAGAAAGCAAATGCCTCCACAGGGAGATTCCCTGCCCTGTCCTGGTCAGGAGCTTGGCATTGCTGCAGGGTTTGGAGCATCCTTGCTGCTTTCATGGGCAGCAAGCCAGGAGCTGGACACTACCAAAGGAGAGGAGAAACAGCAACCTGAAGACCAGCAAAGTGGCACTCCTCTTGTTAACGAGATCATAGCCCATGCATTAACTATACAGACATAATTATTATAGCTTGCCTGTTTGATTTCTCTTTCTTTTTGTTTTTTTTTTTAGTCTGTTTTACTGAAGTGACCAGTGAGATTTTCATGGCTAGATAGCTAAACTATGGCCTAGCCTGCCTTAGTCTTCCATAGTTTGCTCCAGCTACTTAATCTAATAGTATTATCTGAAGAACCCAAACGAAAAATTGTTACAGCTCTTCAGGGAGCCTTGAGAGTTACAGCTCATGATCTGGATCCACCCAGATTGGGAAATCATAGCTGCAGCTTTGGAAAAAGGGCTCTAAAATGACAATAACTGAATGAACTCGGTAGTTTTATCGGTTTACAGGAAAATCAGAAGAGAAGGAGCAACTTGAGGAAAAGCAGCTAGCCCTGGTGTTGAACTGCTGATTTCAATAATGGCCTTTTAAGCAATTTAGGAGGAATTTAGGAGGAAAGGTCAAATAAGAAAAGAAACAGAAAGCAGAGATTGAAGCAGGCAGGAGACTAAGTGCTGTCAGTAGCTAAGGAGTTAAAATTTGAGAGAACTGGGGGTAAAGCACATATATGTGGAGGTCTGAAATGGGATAAAGAGTAATGGATTGTAAACTATTATGACTGAGCCACAGTAGAAATAACACTGGAGAACAATGTTAGCCGTGTTAATAGCCAAAACTTCACTGCCAAATCTTGCAGTTCTTTAAAGAGGAAATTATAAAAATCATACATCGCGGATAAGGACGGCAAAAGTCGACACAGAAATGTTATAAAAGATCATGCAAACAACTCTGTGTAATTCTCCCCTTCGCTGTCCCCCACAGCTGTTTAGCAGCCTCCACACATCCCAAGCCCAGCTCTGATACTGCACAGCTGCATAACCTTGGGCCAAACTTCTGAGCAAACCGCTAAGTTATGAGACAGCCTGCAAGAAGATAAGAAGGGCAAAAGCAGGGGGAGGAAAACCGAGAGCTTTGGGTCAGATCAAGACATTAATATCTGCACTGAAAACTGCATGAAACTGGGTTTGAGCATCCAAACCAGATGTTTACCTTCCTTGGAAATGGCCAGCAATAGCATTAGTCACACACCTGAGCTACATCAGGTGATAGTAATATTAGGATAACTAAGAACAAGACTCATGGAGTTGCTTTGGGGATATTAAAAAAAAAGGCAGATTAAATTTTTCTCTCAAATTACAATTTAAAAAATCTATCTATTCTCTTTTTTTCTTTTTAAATAAAGTAGATTTTTCTCCTTTTCCTTGCACCCAGGAGCCTAGTATACAGCTCTTGACTTCAACTCTTTAGCTTGGCCATGCTTTTTGTCTCTGCTAAGCCTCTTCCAGCAGTCAATAGAAAAGCTACCCAAAAAGCCAGCAGGCCTTGGGTGCGTCCCGCTGCCCTCCTCCGAGCTGGCCCTACATACAAAAGTGGAAAGCTGTTGGGGTGACAGGCAGCAGTGCCAGTGTTTGGAGAAGACAGGTAGGAATTATCAGCTGGGAGCTAGGTGAGAGCAGGGCGGGCACGCTGGGGGCTGAGAGGGGACGGAAATCGCTCAGTTCTTGTATTAACTGATAACGTTGAGCGCGTTAATCAGCGAGTGAAGCTCATCCCTTACGCTCTCCAGGGAGTGGCAGATCATCTGAGGGCTGTCCAGGAGCTCGATGCTGTGGGTGTAGGGCTCGTATTTCACCGAGAAGGGCCGCTTGATGTGCGCTGCATAGCTCCTGCAAGGGAAGGGTGCAGAAGGCTGGGTACAAGAGATGGGTCCTGAGTCACCCTCCTTCTCTGCACCATTTACCCAGGAAGATCACCACAGGTTAATGCCTCCTTTAGGCAGAGTTTCCACCTTTCCAGCTCCACTATAGCAACAGACAAGATCCCTTCTGTTTGTCAAGGAACACCATGAGTTTGACTGTGGCTTTCTGTGGGCTGTACCAAACAGGAGGGTACATCAGACTGGTCACGTCCATGGCCATTGCCAGGCATCCTCTGCTGCAACTCCTTTTTCAAAAAATACTGAGGAGATTTAGAAGCTAATTGCAGGGAAAGCCCATGGTATTATCGTATTATATTACTAAATCCTTTCTGACATGCATTTATTGACTAATCTCTGCTTGGGGAGGGGGGAACTAGCTGTGTGGCATATTAAGGGTAGACTTGACGGGCAGTGGCTCAGACCTGAGCTAGAGGATGAGAATAGTGTCACCAGAGCCTTGTGCTTCAGCAAAGCTGCACTGCTGTACCCAAAGCCAATTGCAGCCTGAATCTCAGTGATGAGCTTGACTTTGCCTGATATCTCTCAAGAGCAAGACCTTGTCGTTGCTTTTCTAATGGAGAAGTATGTGGTCAAGTGAAAGCAAATCAAGGGTCGGGTTTCCCCAAAGTTGCCCACATTCACTTCCAGCACTAAGATTTGTATACTTGACAAAGGTAGGGTTTTTTCCATTTGGGGGTTGTGTGAATATGGAGATGAAAATCTGTAGTTAGGTGCTTATGGAAAGGCTTGGGAACGAGGGGACAAACAGCGCTAACAGGCATGCTCCTCTCCTCTGCTGACGCTTCACCCTTTCGCTCCTGAATTGCTGAGCTTAGGCTACCCTCTTGTGGCTACGGCGGGTCTGCTCCGGCGCAGGGCTGGGGAAAGCGCAGCCCTTTTCCAGACGGAGACAGACGTTCCTCTAGCTGGTACTTCGTGCCTAGGCCGGAATTGGAGGGGTCTGGAGGGAAACACAGCACAGAGGGACAAGGGGAAACACGGTCCGAGGCACAGGAGCTGGCAGGGAGCTGCCATGCCATTGCAGGAAAACAACAAAAAATGCGTAAACAAAGGTCTGCATACTCACATTGTCCTCCTCCTAAAAGATGTGGTTCCTCGCAGTTCTACCAGGCAAAGTCCTGCTTACCTCTCTTGTTAACACCATCAGCCACAGCGATAGTTCATAGCGCAGCTGCTAATGGCTAGAAACCTGCCCTCCAAAATGGGTGTGCTCACTTGACACCTTTTGAAGCATATAGATACAGCATGGCTGCTTGGAAGGGCACTGGGGGAGTGTGTCATTTCTGAGAAAAGAGGCTTTTCTCCAGGCGTAACACTGATAGGCCCGTGGTGGCAGCTGCCAGTAATGCAAAAGAGACGATGTTTTAATGTTTTCACCTCATAGAGTAGCATCTGTGCGGTCTCTGAGCTCTTTAAAGAGGATCACTTCCAGTGCTTGTCACAGTCAAGACCCTCTAGCCTAATCTTGGCTGTGTATGTGGTGTATTTTCCCTTTTTAAATGCAAGAAAATGACTCATTAGGCAGCAGTTGGGGTTTTTTTAAAGCAGCCTAGTGTGTGTGTGAGCATGGCTCCCCCAGTGCTTGCTTTTGAGCAGCTGGACTCCAGGTTGTATGAGCAGTGCAAGTGAGAGTAATAAAAGCAGAAGTTGAAATATAGCAGTCATCACCACGTCATTTATATTAAATACCCCTCTTGCAGGAACTGTAAAGTCATGTACGCCATGTTCGCCTCATCCTGTCTCTTCCCTAAGTGAAGATAAAAGTGGTATAGGCAAAGTTTTCCTCTGTCAGTCAAAGTAATCCAAGGACTGAACTTTCCTCCTGTGGGCAATTCTGGGTATGACCAAGAAAATATTCTTCTGAACAGATGTCTGTGGGTAGAGCTGACCCTTACCATCCTGTTTGCAGTCCCATGGGATGAGGAAACCCAATTACCATGGGGTCCACTAACACATGTTAACTAGCCTAGGAGGCAAAAGATCATCTTTTCCCCTGTATAGACTTATTCATGTCAAGCATGTTCCCTGTAGGAACTGGAGAACTGCTTTACTTTGGAAGACCTGATCAAAGTTTTCAGAGCACTTCTGACAACTTGGACTGAAAGAAGCCATAATGTCAAGCCCTATTTCAATATATAACATCTTAATTTCCTATTGTTCGGGTCTCTCTCATTGCCCAGTCCTACCTCAATTTATTTTTGGCATCACTGAAGCTTTCGGACACAAAATAAACAGGCTGGTAGTTCTGGTCCTGGTAGGGCTGAACCGCTGCAGCCTCAGGGTCGAAGTCCCGCACCTCTGGTTCGTCTGACAAGGAGTGCTATGAACACAGCAGAAAAAATCCAGCATGAAACTAAGGGGATTGGAGAGCACATATGGGGTGGGCAGAGGTGGAGAACAGACTGAGCGAAGTCATTGTGAAGAAGCAGAAGGTGTTTTTCTCTACAGGGTCTGGAGCAGAGGCAAGTTATGATGGGACTTACTATGAGCTCCCCATAGGAAGAGAGGAGCCCGGCTCCGTAGGCTTTGACTATTCCATTCTGTCTGCAGAGCCCAAACTCCACTGTAAACCAGTATAGCTGTGAAAAGAAAAAGAAAAATTCCTGAGGGACACAGCTCCTTATTCTAATCTCCCTGTCACTTCTGAGCACTTGAATCATGGCCAGAGTCTGGGGTTGTTTAAAGGAACAGGCCCCTGCCTCTTTGTTCCCTCTCTACACTTTGCTTTCAGAGAAAACTGCTAAACTAAGTTGCTGCTACACCAGGACAGAGTCTGCGTCCCTAAGCTTGATCCATCTGCTGTGAGATGCTGCTGTTTGGTGTCCTTGGACCAGGACAGGTCACCTTGCTGAGGGAGAGCCAAAGGAAGCAGATGACATTTAATCCCATCCCAAAGAGTCCCAGCAGTGCTGCTATTGGAAATACGATGCTTGATGATACTACTGGTGCCCGAGAAAATTGGGTTGATGTGCAAGTGA
This sequence comes from Promerops cafer, assembly GCA_013398275.1. Taxonomy (NCBI): domain Eukaryota; kingdom Metazoa; phylum Chordata; class Aves; order Passeriformes; family Nectariniidae; genus Promerops; species Promerops cafer. The sequence continues at coordinate 297,370 of VZSE01008042.1, forward strand.
GCTCTGCTGTTTAACTGATCTCTGCTCTGCACAGTCATCATGAAAAGAGCAGGGCTGGGGCAGCTTGGGTGGGAGCTCTGAGCCTGCAAATCTTGGAACACCAGGCTGGAGCAGTCCCCTTGATACCACAGAAGCACTGCTGGAGGTGTTGTGCCCCCCATCCAGCAGAGGGGAAAACTTACCGTTGCTAGTTTCTCAATTTCTTCATCAGTTGCTCCCAGAGACGCCAGCCCAATGTCCTAGGTAGAGAAGGGAAGGGGCAAACATCAGGACAGGTTTGGTCTGAGGGCCTTAGACATTGATTGCTCTGTTTCATTGCCTCAAGACCACACATATTGCTTCCCTGCAGTGCCAGGCATCTGCTGGGACTTCATCATGCCCAGACTAAAACCACTTTGTTGCAGAGTCAGTAATAGGGTCTTGGTACGTCACTAGAACTCTGGAACATCACGGTTAATAAGAGCAAGAAAGGTTTAGGCAGCAACACTGGGGTTTGGATTCCCACCTCTCAAGGGGGAGAAAGCAGATAACCACCTTACCTGAGAGAACTGGGCAAATGTCTTATCAGCCAGCATCGGGACATGCCCCAGCAGCTCGTGACAGCAATCCCTGCCGACGGGAGGGGGGAAAGGAGGAAAACACAGTCAGCAGCAGACAGAGTGTGTCTGTTGGGGGAAAAGGGTAACTGCTGGCCAGCTGGGACTTCGTGGGCAGGGAGGCCATGGGGCCGGGCGATACTCACGGCTCGGGGGAGTGCATGGGTGAGGACGCGTGGCGGATGTACTGCGTGCACTGGAAGACGCGGAAGGCCAGGCTGGCCAGGAAGTCCCGTGCTGACAGCAGGCCAGCCACCGGCCGCAGCTGGAAGCCAGTCCTCTCTGAAACAGCACACACTGTCTGTGCGAGGTGCTCCCAGCACTGGAAGCTAAAGGGCTACACCAACCTAATCTATCTGCTCCTACTAGGAGCAACACCTGCTCTTCAGGTGCACAGTGGGATCATTTGACTACGGGCTTGCCCTTCAGTCACAGCGCGCTGTGTTTAAGCTGCAGTCCCCACCACTTGGGCTCTACCTCTGTCCTCTGTGGGCAATGCACAAGCCACCAACTCTCCTCCTAAATCTCAGCTCACACACTACTCCTTTGGGTTCAGGCTTCCCATCTGTAGCTGCCCCCACTGGCAGACCCTGAACCTGGATCCCCGGGGCTCGCACCCACCTTTCAGGAAGCGGGAAACCTCCTCCAGCTGAGGGATGTTGTTCTCATTGTAGCCACAGAATTTCTCCAGTAGACTGAAAGCTTCAAGGTACTCCTTGCAGGCATGGGTGGGGTACAAGCTCTTCAGGGTGCTGTACACCTCCTTCCTTCAGGAGGAGAGGTGGCAGACATTCAGTGGCTAACGTGTCTGGTCCTCTCCTGTGCTCTGGCTACGTGCTATCAGGGACTCATGTCTTTAGGCTCTGTGTCCCTTTGCCTTTCTCCACCTAAGTCTGTGTCTCTGCACATTGGTAGAGGTATGTAAACATACAGACACACATTCAAATAAACCTGCAAAGGCAGCAGCTGTGTCTGCACAGACCTTTTTCTGACTTGGAGGTCAGAAGACTGTATAAAAGGTAGGAACTGGAATTAAAATATTCCCAGTAGGTTAACTCCTGAAGTTGCACTGTGAAGACAGTCAACAGAACCAGGAGATGACCTTGTTGAAAAGCCTGTGTACTCAGCTCATATGAGCTGGCCTTGTTTTCAGAAATAATCCTGCAGCAACACTCCTGGAAAAAATCACATTCAAAGGGAGTGCTTTCCTAAGTGAGGCCCATGAGGTACCACACAGATATTCACCATGGGCCTCATATTTCTTCCTGGAGCTGTGATAACTGCTCTTTGTTTGGAGGCTGCTACTGAGTCAGGACCCTTAGAGAAGTGGGACTCCAAATTATCTACCTTGCTCTGTGGGGAGGCTGCTTTGGAGGAAACTCCTGGAGGCTGCAGTGTGAAAGTGTTTTTTATAACAAGCCATTGAGAAGGATGCTTGCACTCCTGATGCATTTTTCAACAGGTCATACCCTAAATGTTTGGGTTTTGATTCCCAGCTTCTAGTGGTGAAGCACTAACAGTGAAATCAGCACTAACAGTGAAATCAGCACTCACCAGGTAGCTGTCTCCTCCGCTGTGTACTCCACGTGAGGGATTGGGTCCCCGCTGCAAGGCAAAGGCACCATTACTGAGCAGAGCCCCAGCCAGGCTCCTCTTCCCTATGAGAACAAAGCACTTTGGAGAAGCTCTGCATGATGTTCATAAATCTTCTTCAAAAACCAAAAAAGGAGGTGACAGGAAAGACAAAGCCTTAGTACTGGGTCATTTGTACAGGTGCAACAAGTACATAGATGCAAAGAAAAGCGTGAGTCTAGTCAGAGATTATAAATTAAAAAGGGATGAGCAAGAGTTTAGCAGACATAATATTTACCAGGGGGAAAAAATGGTTTTCACTGGAAAAAATAGAAATTTATTGTGTGTAAAAATAAATTTATTGTGGATGTCTAAACTTCAGGGAGCTGGTGGCTCCAAGAATGAACCAGTGGCTGGGAAATAAAAGCAGCTAATAAGGAAAACTAAATGCATTTAACCTACAGGAAAACATATGGTCAGTAAGATTAAGGATGGCAGGAAAAGAAAATCTCAACATTGATGTAAATGGGAATTAATGAAAGAAGACTGACAATTTCGCTTTTTCTCATCATAGTTAGCAATTGTATTCCTAAATCTTTCTTTTTTGTGTTTGGACAAATGAGATTTTCATACAATGTAATGCACAGTTCCTGAAGGGATGCCTGAAGGGATGCTACACAGTAGCTCATAAATGCTAACCTGCAGGTGAGATGTTAGAGAAGACCTCTTAAACTGGTGCCTCATCTTAGGACAGTATTTATCCCTGTGCAACTTGGGACTCTTCCTCTGGCACCGTGACTTTCTGTGTGTCTAGTATTTGAACAGGATAAAAAAACATCAGTGTCCATATTCTGGGCTTCAAACTGGCAAAGTATATGAGAACCAACAGCAGAAACCCTTGCTGGGATCACAGCAGTTGCAGGGGTAGCTCAAACAGGTGACCCATATAACTTCTGTAGTCTGCTTTCAGCACTTAAAGTCCTGCTCAGAGACAGAATGCTACGGGGAAAGGCAGCATCACTGAATAGGATCTAGGGAATATTTTACAAACCTAACTGAATATTAGACTCTGTCTGATGTTGTACGGAACACGCTGAGTGCTATCACTACATATATCAGAACAGAAGTATAAAGTAAGAGTACAAGACATAGTCTTCAATCTATATAAGACAATGATGAGAATATTACTGGAATCTATTTAATTTAGCAGACAGAGTTAGGAGGCGAATCATTTAGCCTATAAATACCCTCATAGCAAAAAAAAAATCTGATAGCAGTATTTTATCTAGTAGATGAAAGGCATGTGTGATCCACTGGGTAAAAGCTAAAGCTATTGCACTCCAGCTTAGAAATAAAATCTACATTTTTTCACGACCAGGATAATGAACCCTTGGAACAAATTTTCTGGGCATGGGGTGGCTTTTTCAGTGCTTGAAACACTGAAGTCAAAACTAGATGCCATTCTAAAGAGATGCTACATTTCCAAATGAATTTTGAGGTCTGATGGATATATATCTGGCTTTTGTTATGCAGGAGGTTTATTCTTACTATATCCTTACCAATGTATGAATTAATGACAACAGATATTTTTTAATTAAAGACAGACTGGAAAGCAAAGAGAAGAGAGACACAAAAGGAGCTGGAAAGGCTGAATGGGGAGACAAAACATAAAGGAAGGGAAATGTCATGCAGGTAGCACAATGACTTTCCAATAGGTTCATTGACATGTCATTATGCCCACATGAATGTCAGAAAGGAGACTTAACTGCTTATAGTGAAAAGCAATCTCTGCTATTGATTTCCTTCTCTGGCGATATACTGGGTCAGAGTAGCCCTGTGGTGACAAATAGGAACAGAGACAGGACTTTTCATCAGTTGCTAAAGTTTCTCACCCAGGAAAATTCATCACTGGTTGGAGAGACATCTCTCAAGGCAGCAATGGCACTCCAGTCCCCTGATCAGCTGCACTAGTAGCTGTTCTCAGCTCCCTGCTTCTGTGGGACGGCTCAGGAGCTCCGTGCCAGGGGGTGCACGCACAGACTGACTCACCGGGTGATCCAGATCCAAGTCAGGGTCAAACTTGGTGACCAAGTGGTGGCACTTGTCCAGTTCACAGATTTTTCTGGGAAACCAGTGAACTATGGGGAGAGAGAAAGTGACAGTCTGTCTGTGGAAGTGAAGATCCCCTACAGAGAAGGGGTTCTGAGGCTGAATAAGATACACCTGATCTGGTGTACCAAATGCACACATACAACATGGCACAGCTACTTCCAGGCAGTAGTTTCACAAACTCAATGCTCTTTTCCAGAGTCGTGTCTAATGCCATGATCTGCATTTCATGACTTCCTTGCCCATCTCTCAGCAGAATATTTTGTGGCAAAATTAAAGAAGAAGATGAAAATTAAAGTTTACTGAATGATTCACGTTAAAAAACACCCAGAGATCCTGCTGGTCATACATCTCTAGGGATCTCTAGGGATCTTCTCCTACAGTATCATTCTACAATAATCATCCTATTTTCAGAACAGGATGGCACAGAAAGTGTCTTGAAGATCAGTGCTGGAATCTGTACAGAGGTCCTAACACGTAGGTAGGAAATACTTTGCCTTTATAATATAAAATGCTGGAGTAGGGATGGAGAACTCATTAGGAGAGGTGTGAGCAAAGCATGAAATTCAACCTCCTATTTCTATTTTTTCCAATCTTTTACCAGAAGAATAGGCTATAAACAATGGAGTCTGTTGAGAAAAGGTCAAGGAGGGAAATTACTTTCAGGATTCAGGTATCCCAGAGGCAGTCCCTTCTGGTTTGCTCAAATTCAGCACACAGCAGCCCTTTTCATTTACTGGGAATAACAAAGTCTCCACCCAATTTCTACAGGGAGAGCTCAGCCTCTCTGCACAAGTGAAAATGTTTGTAAGTTCCTTACATTTGTCTTCCTTTGTGGTCCTCACATCTTCTGCTACCCTCTTGATGGAGCTTATGAAAGTATTGAGGTCAGAGCTGTGGACTTCACAGCGCACAAAGTATTCCAGTTCAGCGGTCCCTTCACGGGGCTTTCGGCTAAGCCTGGTCTCCAGGTGGTGAATTTTAGCTTCAAATGTCTTTTGAGACATGGAAAGCAAGGAAAAAAAAACATTAAGCAACTTTTAAAGATGTCCATGTGGACACAAATTTATAGAATGGTTTGGGTTGGAAGAGACCTTAAATATTGTCTAATTCCAGCCTCCCTGCTATGCACAGGGACAACTTTCACTAGACCAGGTTGCTCAGAGCTCAATCCAACCAGACCTTTAACACTCTCAGGGAGCATCCACAACTCTGGGCAACCTATTTCAGTGCCTCATCACCCTCACAGTAAACAATTTTTTCCTGCTATCTGACCTAAACCTACTCTCTTTCAGTTTGAATCCATCCCCCGTGTCCTGACACTACGTGCTTTTTTGTAAAAAGTCTCTCTCCCTAGAACCCCCTCAGTTATTAGAAGGCTGCAATTAGGTCACCAAGAAGGCTTCTCTTTTCCAGGATGAACAACCCCAGCCTGGAATGGATTCCTTCTTGTTGTTTTCTTCATGCCCCCACCTCCCTCCCATATAAACACACTTACCCATTAATTCCCCACCTTTTCCTTCTGCACAAACACCGAGGCTGTTCAATAACTACCAACAGAAGACTTCCACCATGGCAAAGGAGACCAAGAGAAAGCAGTGGATGTGGCAGAGCGCCACGTTCCATTTTCCCGTCCCAGCCACTCCCGAGGCGTGTGTTGGCGGGGGCTGTGGTGGTTGGGGTGCGGGTCCCGCGGGGTCCCGCGGGGCGGGCGCTGCCCGGGCGGGCCGGCGGCGCGGCGCTGGCCGCGGTGCTGAACGCCGGGGCTGCCGCGGCCCGCCCGCACCAGCGCTCGTCTGGGTTCACTACCAGCACGGACGTCATTTGGGCTCGCTATCGGAACGGACCTCCCCCATGGAATAAGGAGACAAAATGATGTCTGTAGTCTCCCAAAAGGGCCCTGGTCGATTTGTGGGTCTTTTCTTTAGCTCAGTGAAAACTGGCAGTACCAGTCCAAGGCCCTAGGCAATGACCCAACCTTCCCAAAGTTCCTACAGGACCTTTGATAGAGGAAGGGACATGATTTCTTTTGTTAATCAGAGGCAAAATGATGAGAAGGAACAGATGCGATGCCACAGGTAAATTAAATTTAGGATGGTGTTTTTTAATGTACCTACCAACTTCACTATTACATTGTCCCCTCAACAATCAATACCTTTGCATTAATCTGACAGCCGTGATTGCATTACCTATGCTTCAGCTGCATGTAACACATACAGAAGAGTGAAACCAGCTTCCCTGCAGCCTGGTTCATGATGAGGTAAATGTCATTATGCCCATCTGCTTTCATATCTTGTACCTGCATTGCCAGAGGGATCTGGGAAATGAATCTTCCTCTGTTGGGACTTGACATGCTTGTCTTTTTATTATATTTAAAGCTCTCTCCGTGACAAGCTCAAAGAGCTCTTTTGCTCCAGGAAGAAACAAACAATATTTGAACATAAGCTGCTGCAGCTTCTCCTTGATGTTTTGAAAATTGTTTAAATTACAGAGTTTAAATGCAGTATAACATAAAATCTACCAAGTACAAGAGCTTACACATCTGTTTCATACCCACTGAACAGCCTGTTGAATGTTACACTGATGGATTTGTCATGCTTTATCTGGCATCTGTATGCTTCTGGGAAGGAGACCCCAGTCATTGCAACATATGGGTTTTGTCTGAAAAGTTTGTCATAAAGGTTCTTTCAGTCTTGAGACAAGAACCACATATTGCCCAGAAAACAGCTTTTCTTTCAACAGTCCTCATAGTGGAATTGTAATTGCTGAAGATCTAAATGTTTTTTATAAGATTATCAGAGGTAATACTAAATGGGCAATGAATAACTAGAATGCCCTTCAATTTCAGGGAAATACTTATCCCCCAAACACACTTTTTGTACGTTTACAGTTTTTAAGTGGCAGGTTTACTGTGTAGTGTACGTATCCCCAAACAACCTGCTGTGACTGGGCCTGCTCTGAGCAGGAGGTTGGACCAGAGGTCTCCAGAGGCCCCTTACAAGCCACGTCACTGATTAATAGGAACAAATTGTCCTCTCCTCTCACTGCTGAAGTCAATGAAATTAAACTACCATAGATAAAACGCATCTCAGAACCTCAGTTTGCAAAACACTCTGGAATCATTCTGGATGAAAACACACTACATGAATGCAAGCTGTCATGCTTAGATTACTGTTTAAATAGGCAGCACTTTTCTCAGTGTTTCCATTCATGGCATTGAGATTCTATATTATGCAACATTACATTGCTGGCTAGAGGGGGAAAGCTCAGTCACCAGTTTTCCTTGGTATTAAAGGCATAGACAGGATGCATCTCTTGAGGGGAACCAACAGAACCTTTAACATGTGAATCAGAATAATTCTTGAAGTAGAGAGAGGTAATTTTGAAATCAATATGCCAGTTTTACACCCAGGGCAAAGTTGTTTCTGTAACTATTTGACTGAGGACCAGTGTGGTAATGACCCACAAGTGAGGTGAGTTTGGTCTGTAGACAGGCAGGGCACACAGCTCGTTCTGAATGTGGCATCAGAGCCCTGTGCCTGAAGTTGAAGTGTGGAGCAGCAGGGAGGGCTATCAGAGCACATTACAAGCCATAAGGGTGTGGACTGGGGTGTGAAACTGAAAATAATTAAGCAAAATTAAGGCCAGAGCTTAACAGCACTGCAAGACAGAGGTATGCCTCTTTCTTAGTGATGGCAAGTGGGGACACGCTGGGTCATGAGCAAAGCAGGACTTCAGAGATATCGGACAATTAACTGATAATTTGAAGTAATAATGAAGACCTAGTCTGAGTCTTCTTTATTATACTCAAGTGATGCTTTTCACAGCCCAGTCATGAAACCTGAAGTGTGCTCCTTGAGTACCACACAGCAGGTTAGGTACTCACCTCAAATACCTTAAGGACACGGGACAGTGGTGAAGTCTTGGCTCCCTTGAGCATGAAGAAGAGGTTCAGCATGGCTCTCCCATCCTTCTCCTCGAATACAATGGTCTCTGTAGACTCTGCAGCATCAGAGGCTGCAGCTGCAGCCTCTCTTTCCTTCCTGGCATCTTCAATGAGGCTTTGACGTCTTCCAATGAACCGTGGAGACTGAAGGCAGAACAGAAATAAATAACACTGCTCACAGAGATGTAGGAGATCAGAGGCATTCCCAGAAGCTGGATGAGATGTGGCTGGTATGTGTCAGCAGAGGAAGCAGGGAAAGCCTGGACTGACTTGCCTGGCTTTGTAGAAGAAGATCTGCTCACGAGGACTCAGGTTTTAGAATTGAACTTTCAGAAACGTGGAGCTTTGGGAAAAAAACTGTGTAAAATATCTTTTGAGCGTAACTCGAGAGTGGCCTTCTACCCTCACCTCCCCTAGCAACAGTTTTCAATATTGTCCAAAAAAAACAAAACCCAGAAACAATCTTATGTGGTTTTCACGTGTCTGATGAACTCAAGTGGAGAGACAACAGATAAACCTGAAGTCATCTGAGAAAAGATACCTCGTGAGGCACAGCTGAAGCCCACAGCTGTAGCCTGGCCAGGAAACAGGAACTGTTTGCAGGTGTATTAGCAGGGCAGCTTAGCAAAACTGCTCCCAGGATCTAATATGACATTTACTTTTGACATTAAGTGGATGCTTATCCATTGAAGTGTAATTGAAACCACAACCATATACCCAGAAAATAAATTCTTCCCACTTATCTGTAGAGTTTGTTTTGTCTCAACAAACTCTTGCAGATTTCTGTTACTTGGAATTGAACCTAAAATGCAACTCTGTGCCTGAGGTCATGTTAGGACACCTGTTTATATTTATAGTGGACTACAAACTATTTCAATCTCTGCTGTTTCTTTTGTTATACAAATAGCTTATATACCAACTTATTTGCTCTTGGTCTTTTTACAACCAGTTTTCTATTTAGAGGCAATGCATCTGGTTCCAGTTTTCTGTGTTCAAGACCCAAACCAGATGACAAACCTCCAGAGCTTGCTAAAAGAAACCTGGGGCAGCACTGAAGAAGGACACAGAGTGGGACTAGCTGCAGTTTTCCCTGTGAGTACATTGAAAATATTTAGAACATGCTAACTAAGCAGTGCTTTCCCTACCTTGTGAAAATTAAGTGTTTTCCTTGTAAAAAGACAGCCTGACTGACTACTAAGTTTATTTTCTCTCTGATTTTCAAAGCCTACTATCAGTACCTTATGTTTCCTGTGAGAATCCTCTTGGATGCTTTAGTGGTGTAAAGCTGGCATTTTAAATGCAGCCTCAAAAATTCAGCACATCGAGGCACCAGCCCACACACCCCTATCTGGTCCTTTTTCAGTAAAGATACCCCTCTGAAATTATATTTCCTGATCCACCCTTTATTCCTCAGAGCACAGGAAAACACCTTCTAACAAATAAGTGCATGCTGCTGCTTGTTTAAATTGGTGGTAGTTGTGACCAAAGAGAGCAGACATCTCACAAGCAACCTCAGTCATAACTTTAAATCTTGTGAGCATGTGCTCGGGTTTAAGGGTGTGTTTTTCATCACTGCAGTGTTTTAAGCTAAGCTGGTGTTTACTTTAAAGTGCCTGCAATAAGCAAGGCAAACAGCCCTGTGCCAGCCACAAAAAATGAGCTCCACAGCCATCCCGAGCCAGGCAGTGCTTTACCTAAGGGTGCTTTGTCACACTGTGCCCCGAGGCGCAGCAGGATTTTACTTCTGGGATGGAGAAGGGGAGAGGAGGGAAAATAGACCCCCATATTTAGGATGTAAACCAGGTTAAAATCCAACTGGGTGGTGTTTAAAATGCCAGAGTTGGGTGACTGGAAAGCTGCACCAGGAGAAGCAGACTCAACCAGTCCCACATGTGTGCTGCGACTGGGTGGCCCCTGGAAGGCAGAAGTGGGGGCTTTGGTCCCTGTCAAGGAGTGCTGGAAGTTTTGTAGCTGCATGGTGGCATAGTTTAAGAGGGTAAATTGAAAAAAAAAAAAAAGTCAAATCAAAGCAGAAAAAGGCTGAATTTTGCTTGGGACAAGAGGGCTGGGAGGGGTCTGCCTACCTGCTGCCTCCTCTGCCAGCTGGAGGCTGCCTGGCTGCATGTTCCCCACCTCACTGTCCTCAACTCTTCCCCTCACATTTATGCTCATTGGGCTATTATCTCCTTTTGCTGGAAATCAGGAATGTGGCATATATAATAACCAAACTAATCTCATGACACATGCCTTCCTTTCTTCCAAAGGCACCATTATATGGTATTTCTGAACTGCCTTGCAGACTCCCTCCCTGAGTGCATATCTGGCTACAGTGAGAACTGTAATTTGATTTTGCAAAGCATTTATTTGCCTAACCAGGGCCTGACTCATTCACCTCTTCTGAAGGTTAGTTTGCAGCTCTTATGAAGGGTTTGTTCAGTTTTCCTTCCTCAAACTTGCTGCAACTCAGAGTGCCCAGCCTGCATATTGTCATTAAAAATACTGTGTTCTGAGCTATTTTGTTGCTTTTTTCCCTGGCTCATTATTTGCAGCAATCAGGAAGGATTGTAAAGACTGGGGACATTAATGTCCCACGCCTGCTTTCCTGGGTGCTTTTTCCTGCTTTTTTGGCTCCAGTGGCTGTCCCCTGCCTGGCTCTGTAGCAAAACTCTGGCCCAGATACAGTTCCAGGGTCTCGTGCAAAAACTATTAACAGCAGAAAAATTCAATACATAACCAAAGATTTTTCCACGGAGTTTGATGTTTGGCTGGCCCAGCTGACATGCAAAATACCTGCTGGGGTAGACAAGTTCTGGGATTGCAAAGGTCTGGATTTTTCCCCCAGTTTGCAGTTTGCCCTGATAGGGGAACACCTCAGACCTGCTGGAGGTGATGTGATGGTGGGTGATGGCTGTGTGGCCGATCACCCATGGTCACAGTGACAACATTAACACCATTATGCGATGTCGCATACAAATGCAGAGTCATGCCTCTTTCCTGGTGGAAGGCAGGGCTGTGGAGATCTCCTGTGCTAGGTGAGAGCAAAGAGAGAAGCTTTTCATGCATCCAACTCACAGAGCAATCCTCACAGGGCAAAGTTCTAATTTTATTTGTTTTCCCTTTTCTGAAAATTTCCATTCAAAAACAAACACAGGCTAAGGTTTTATGTACCCTCCAGGCTGGAGGAGCCACTCAATCCAAGCAGGTTTCCTCACTTTTGTCAGCCTACCTGTTGAACCTGAACTCCCCCGGCCCCTATGTTCAGTGGCCCATTTTTTCATAAAACACATAAATCACCCCGGAGGGTGTAATAACCAAACACTCTTCACTTCTCCAGACACTGAGCATCTCAAATACTGATTTTACAAGTTGCCTGGAAAATATCAGGTTTTCAAGGGCCACTCAAGTGTTCATTATTTTGCTGGAGTGAAAAGGACTGCCTGAGAGGGAAGCCTTCCCTGATTTTCATTTTTTAGAGAAAGCAGGCTTACCTCCTTGTTTCCTAAATGTTTCCCTTCTTTCCCAGCAAACTCCACTCTCAAAAACACCTTTCTGCCAATGTAGTGGTTGATTTTAGTGAGGCAGAGCATTGCACCGGGTTAAGAGAAGCGTGGGTGAAAAAGGCAACAGGTATAAGGGACAGAAATGGGGATTTCTAAAAGTGACCTGCTGGAGTCACACTGCAGACATCTGCCAAACATATCTGCTACCTAACCCATTTCTGTTCCTAAGTTTCCTCCTGCCAAGCATCCCAAGGGGGTCCCCTCCTGGTGCACCCATTGCCACTGGCTGCTCTGGCTCCTGCATTGTCCCTTGCTGCCTATCCACATCTTTGCCCCACAGGCCTGTCCAATACTGGGAATCTTCAAGGACATGCTGCCTGGCAAGGCTTTGAAGTTAAGAGCTGAAATGTCCCAGTCCCTACAGCAAGTTTGATGGGTTGGCCAGGCTTGGCTTTCTAAAGACACTTGACACTCCTGTCCTTTCCCTGACACATTCAGATTTGGTGTGTGCAGAAGCTTCCCCTGGGCTAAGCACAGGGCTGAGAACATACCAAGGAGGACTGGGAACAGAAATGGGGAAAGGATGTTCTGGGAGATAAACTGGATACAGCAGCCATGAACAAACAAGTTAAACTGCCTGTGCCTTGTGTGCTGTCAGAAATGACAGCCCCACTTTTTTATTATGCTAGAACAGGTGAAAACTTTGCAGTTTAATGCCTTAAAACCTGGAAATCATTAAGATCTTCAAATTGCCTTTCACAGGGTGATTCCTTGTCAATCTTGCCTTAGGTCTGTGGGTTATTCACCTTACTTTTGGTTGAGGTGATTTCACTATTTCAAGTTTTCACCCCCTTAAACGTTTTCATTTCACATGTATCAGTATGTAGAGAGAACTGTTGGAGTAATTTCCCTTTGCCAGCCTCGAGCCCGGACGTGCCCATGTCAGGGAAGTCCCACAAAGTGTTGGTCCATCTCTCTCTGCCTACCTCTGCCTATAGCTATGGAAGAGGCTGTGGTTTTTGGAGGGGGAGGGAAAGAAGTGGGGTAGGGTTGTCTTACCATGATGGCCTCGGCTTGCTTGGAGTCCAGCTCCGACACCGCCCTGCGGAAGCCTTTGGCTGCAGAGGTGGAGATGTTCGGGGTTGGCATCTTTGCTCTTCCACGAGCTCTGCTGTCTGCTTTCCAGCTCCTTGCCAGCTTTTTATAGGGCAGGGCTGACGTCAAAGACTCTTTCAAATCTTCTCTTCCCCTGCCACCTCCCCATCACCACCTCCCTCCTTTCTCCCCCTCGGGCTGAGAGGAGGAGGGGATGTGAAGGAGAGAAACGTGTCTGTCCCATTAAATCTAATCGCTACGAAGATTGCAGACACCCTGCCTTCACAGACCAGACAATCCCCCACCTGTTTGCCTGCTTTCAAAAGATTTCTTCTCTAATTTACCCCTTCTGTCCTTTCTCCCTCCCCCCCACTCCTCGATGGAGTTCATTCTCATTACACGTTTCAGTCCGACACATTTGCTTCCCCAGCTTGGGAGTTGCACGAAAGGGTTTTGATCTGTGAAAGGATGAAATAAAAGGAAGATTTAGCCCTCTTCAGCCTTTTTCCCCCCCTTGTTTGCCTTGTCATGGAGGCAGTAAAGTAATAGGAAAATAACACTGATTCCCGCAAGGCAGCTGCGGGACTGGATGCTGCTCTCGTGTATGCACCTCCCGGCGCCCGGCTACTGACAGTGCTGTGCCTTCCAGGGCTCCCCACCAGCTCAGAGCTTGATTTGGCCATGTCACTCTGACAGCAGGAGGGCAGAATCTGACTCCTCAGAAATGAAAAAGGCATTAGAGGAAATAACCTGGAAAAACCCTCTCAGTGCTGCCTTCCTAAGTGCTTTGGTCCTATTGCAGTGATTCCTAAGGGACCAAATGCTTGAGTACAGCTGGGGCTGTGACAGTGTGTGACAGGTCAGACCCATCCCAGGGTCTCTGCTTTGTTGTGAGTGAAACTGGCATTTTTCTTTGATTAGATTTGCAGCAGCTGTCCCACCCAAACAAGTGCTGCAGGAATGCATGGCCATGCTTTGTGTGAGCCACCTCCATCCTGGTGACAGGCCACTGCCTGGCACAAATCCCTGTGGCAGGGAAGCTGATGGCCCTTCCTGACTGCCCAAGAGCTCACTCGCAACCTTGCTGACTACAGCACTGACATCTGGTAGGGTTGGTGGCTCAACCTGCACTCAGCAGGACAGCTGAGTTTGTCCCAGCCTGCTGATGACTTTTGCAGTGCCAAAAGCTCTGGAGGACCAACAACCCATTGATGTCCTTGAGGATGCAAAGCTGTTGATGTGTACCAAACATCAGGGAGCTGGCAGCGTGACCACCACTGCCAGCCCCACCAAGGCAGCTTGGGAAGCTCATTGGTAGGAGTTGAAGCTGAAGTAAGCAGGTGGCAGCAGCTAAAGACTGGTGCAGTATTGAGACAAAACTGATTTTAAGTCATGTGTAGTATCTTCTCTTATTGCAGGTGCTGAGGGCACTTGACTGTTCAGTACTGTAAAAACCAGAGGAAGGAGTTAAGCAGCCATCGTGGCTCATCTATGCCCAGCCTCTGTGTCCTCCCGTGTGGAATCACCTCACACACTGAGAACAGCCCTTGCTTTTGCTTTAATTTCATCCCTAATCCCCTCTGAGTCTCCTAAACTGTCTATTTGCTCTCTGCTAAACCCTGGATGCTCAAAACACAGGATAAAACCCCACCAAAATGATGGAGGGTAATGCTGCCTGGTGTTGCAAAATTTTGTTGGAAAATATTTTGGGAGCAGGTTCCAAGGCATTCCACTGCCCAGAAGGCAGTCAAGGAGCAGCACTGCTGGCTCAGTCACCTCCTGTCTGCTGGGGTGGCTTTGGGGACCCTCTTACTGGGGGATGCAAGTTAGCACAATGCTATGGTTGATTTATTTTTGTGTTGCTGGCTGGCTGGGATGCCGGGGACAAGGCTCTGAAGACTGTGAGGAAAAAAATAACCCATTCCAAAAGAGGCCACAAAAATAATGCTCACGTATCTTTCATGGTAGGCACCAGTGTAGAGACCTCAGTGGGGATTCTGTAACACCATTAATGACAGTAAAGTTGACATATAAAAAGAGTAAAGGACACGGCTCTTCCTCACAATCTAGGATGAAGCTGCAAAGGTATTAAGGATGAAAAGCCACAGTTATGCTAGGTACTCCAGAAATATTTAGTCAAAACATTTCAGAGACTTTGATAGTGTAATACCTGTTAAAAAGAAGCATGGTCAGTGAAGGGCCTTGCCAAGACTGGGCTAGCTTCACTGGGATTTCATTTGGAAAGGAAATAGGGACTTGGGTAGGAGGAGAGTTACAAGAATTGCATTTGAGTATATTTACCACATCAAGTTTTAACTGTGGATGAATTATTCTGAGTTGCACTACCTTTAAAACAGCATGTAGAATATGGAATTACAACATTTTTCATTTGAGGTTTTCAATTCAATTTAAGAACAAAGACAAAATTGAAATTAATTGATTAATTTAATCCTTTTTCCTTCGTGCTGTTTTCTTACCTTAAAGTCAGAGAGAGAAATCATTTTGCTAGACCTATTATTTTTGGAAACTGACTTAGTTTAAAGGTCTCCTTAGAGAAGTACTTTCCAGTGATGGTAAACCTACAATCAGCCATCACAGCAAGTTCCAGTTATCCAAATCTGTAATAAATTTGCTAAGAGGATAAGCTTAAAATGTCAGTTCATGTAAAGAATTGAGAAAATTGGCAAAATAATAAATATTGGAACAGAACAAGCCACTCAGCCTTCCTTCAGGCTGTAACCTATTCAGAGATCACATATGAAAGCTTATGACAAGCAGAGGCTTTAAAATGTGCCAATAACATCAGACAAGTTTTCAAGATTATTGTATGACTAGATGGAATTTCTCTGAATATATTTTCTGTTTTTCTTTTGTCTCATTACATGTTATTACTTCCCTTGTGAAATTCAGTACTTTATTCAAGATCATCAATCCTTCTAGTTAGTTATCTCATCCCAAAGCCCTTCATTTTTAATCCCTTGTCTTCCTACTGTTGGCAAATTAGGCATATAACTCTCTTCTTTAAACCCTGCTAATCTGCCTGCCCCATCCCTGTCTGGTGATGAGTCCTGGATTGTATGGAAATGCTGTCCAGCATGGAGCCAAAATTCTGCTTTCCATGCAGCCAAGAGCAAAACGTCCAGATTGCCATGAGGGAATTGCCATGGTAAGAATTTCACTCTCTGATAAGAGTGGAAAATCAGGTTGGTTCTCCTGTCCTGGAGGAGCTGACAGAAGAGGGAAGAAAAGGAGAAACCATGTGGCAGCAGGTCCTCCTTTCGGGCAGCAAGGTGGGTGGATGTCCTTCAGAGCAATTATCAGCACGGCTGCAAAAGGACAGGCATTACTTTTTCCCAGACAGTCCAGTGCAAAGCTGTTCAACATATTCTCCACCTGTGTCCTTCACAGGCAAATTCCCACCTTTTTGGAAACCAGCCACATCTTAGAATTTTTCATCTCTTCGTGTGTCTACATCTCTAATAAATCACCTGCCTGGGTCCATGTTTAAGTTCTGGTGATATCAGACATGACTTTTGGGGGGTTGTAAGCCTATTTGGTTACACCAAGACAAGTTTGTCTCAGCTTTTGTCACGTTTGACTAATTACCAGATTTGCTAACAGGGAAGAGGAGCTTTTAGGAAGCTTTACAAAGGAAATGCGACAGATGGATGGGTCTTCACCACTGCTTTGTTTCTCATACTCCAAGCACATGACCATCCTTGAATGTGTGTGGGTGTCGTGTGTATCCAGCTGTGTGTTTTAAGGGATTAATCTGACATAAAGCAGCCACGGCAAACACAGCTGGACACTTCAACTGCACTAGGGCCCAGACAGAAAAGTCCACAAACCGGGATGCTCTGACTGTGCTTCCCTCGAGGGTGAAGCAGACCCAAAAACAATCCAGGAATGGCATTGAGGTGCAAAGTACCGCTGGTCCCGTGGAGGCTCATTTCACCTGCCACTGGATGCAGGATTGGTGGTGCAGAGATAGAAACAAGATATCAATATCTGTGGCTGGATCCCTGTGGCCAGTTTGTTCATCCTCAAGCATTGTTTACAATAATCACCATTTCTGGGCACCTCGGGTATGGGGACCAAGGGGAAACCTCACCTGCCAAACATCCACCCCTAACTGTGGGGAGCTGGAGAGATCTCCATGAACCAACCTGTAGTCTTGATGCGAGTCCCAGGGTGAACCAGTGGCAAAGGCACTGGGCAAGGGTGGGGGTCTCTCTGGTGGGCCAGGGAGCTGCAGGGACAGGGTTTGTGCTGTGACGGTCCCCCAGCAAGGCCCAAAGAAAGGGACGGTCTACTCTGATGTGAGGGCGAGCTGCCAGCTCCCATCACAGCCAAGGCAGCCCTGGTAGCCATGAGGGGTGCCCAGGCTCCCTCGCTGCTCTTTCTTCCACCCACCCACTCTATCTCCCTCTTCCCCTCCACAGCATGAATAATTACAGTCTGCCATAATTTTGAAGCAATTAAAGGGGGGTGAGCCAGTTCCATCAAGAGATGTTTTTTCCTCTTCTCCTGTCACAGCTCCATTCAACATCCCCCAAGTGCCACAAAGGAGTTTAATAACCCATAATGACACCTCAGGCCTTCACATCATTGCGTTCTCCCTAAGACTGGGCCAGCATCAGGAGGAAAAAAAAAATAAAAGAGATAATTAAAATCCTCACCTCCCTCTTAACTTCGCAGCCTCCTATTATCTAGAAAACATGGACTTCTGTGCTCACGCTGTCTCACAACAGATGAGCCCTGGAGAAGGGGGGCTGCAAGCAGCAGTGCTAACTCTCCAGTCAGGGCAGTGAGATGCTCTGTGCCACCCTGGGAGAAAAGCTCTGCCATTCCCTCCACTGCAGAGGCAACCTCTGGGACACAATGGGTCTCTGCAAGGGTTGTTCTTCCAAGTCAAAACCAAAACAGCCAACTATGTTTAAGAAAAAAAAGAAAAGCAAAACATGCACTTTTTTAGAGATGATGGAGTAGGGCTGTGCAACCTCCTCGCATGACATTTTGCCTCAGTGTGTGCCAGTACATTTTCCCAATGTAGTGTACAGGAGAGATCTGCTCCACAGGTGCCAACCAATGGCTTAAGGACCAAGGCCAATGCCCTCAGCAGCTGAATGCAAACATCCATGTCAGAGATTTCACATTTCAGAAGGCCAGATTAGCCTTTAGCTAAACCTGAGAATATTCCTGTAATGAACAAAAAATGTCCTTCTGCCCCCTATTTTGAAGCATGGGGCTGGCTGGTCTCATAACTTTGTTTTCATCACCACATTCAGACACAAAATTCTGTACTCATGCTGCTCAAATCTTGCCTCAAAACCCATTGAATCTTCACTCATTGGAAAACAGCAAAAATATAATTCTGGGAAGTTTTTGCAGCAATCAACTTTTCAGAGGAAAATAACCTGATTTCCAGGAAAATAGTGAATTGTTTGGGGAAAGGGTTTTCAAAGGAACTGGAGGCTACCTAGATGGAGGGGGAAAACAGCCTCTTCCCAGGAACTGAGAATTTAGCCCCAAGTTTTCAGAAGAAACCCAGCTCTCTATTTCAGCAAATGGACCTGAAACAGGCGAGTGACAATTCAGAAATATTGTATTGATGATTCACCTGCCACTGCAGAATCCAAAACAACCATCTTGTCTCAGATCAATAGGGAAACACTTAGGAGCAATTTTCTCTTCGGAAACGTGGCCAGCAAGCAGAGACTCAGGAGCAGGTGGCAGAATATAATGCACACCTCTTGGAACATGCCATTTAGTGGTGTTGTAAAATTAATTGATGACACCTCTGGCCCACTGTATTTCAACTTGTGGACAATTTCTTTAACAAGATCATCAGGGAATGTCATCTCTGTGCAGAAAGGTAATTTATGTGTATTGCAACAGATTTTCTGCACCACCAGTACTCCTGATTGTATGAAAGTCTGTGACACCAAATATTTTACGTGAAGTTCCTGGAGTTTACTCTTAAAAAAAAAAAAATTAAATGCAACCCTTTTGAGAAGTGAGGAAAGACTGAAGAGCATTCTACGAGCTCCCAGAGAGGTGGAAAAACCTTCAAGAAACAGTAATTATCATATGGAAGTCTGGCACAGAATTTTTGAACATTGACAGTGAATTTGCTTTTTTTTTTGGAAAAAAAAAAAGATTGTGCAGCTAAAGAACAGCCAGAAAACATCCAAAACATTATGACAAGAAGAATCAAATGTCCACAGCTAATTCTATTGCCAACCATGAACACAGAAAACAGGGACTGCCTTTCTGACAGCTCAGCTCATGGCCGTGGGCAAGTCATTTGACTCATTGCTTTGTTTCCTGCCTTCTGCCACCAGGCTGGTAATTGCTGTGACCTTCAGCTGTGAAGAACCAGTTAATGGTGGGCAAGAGATGCAGAAATCAATAGAAATATTTGGCTCTCATCTCCTTTCATCCCTCTCACCTGATGCCTGGTAGTCCACGAGGTCTTTGCAATGCTGAATACATGTGGAAAAGGGACTCCTGCTACTGCTTATTTTTCTCCAGACCCTTGGAAGTCCCAGCACTAAGAGGTTTGCAGTGACCTCAATTTTTCAACTATTCCTGTAGATGAAAAAAGAAAGTTAAGGACATGTCCCCATTTTATTGCCAAGTTCATTAAGTCCCAGTCCTGCTGGTTTTGGGGAATTTAGTCTCTTCGTGGCTGGTGACTATGGTGTCTGGCATGTTTAACTTTCTTGCTTATTCACCCACGCCGTGGAGTAAGACAGAATTTATATAACTCAAAGCAGCATCAGAAAGGAGAAAGACAAGCCCTGGTGACATACCAAAGCAAGTTCCCACTGCCCTTCCAGAAGGAAACCTTCACTGTGTGTTGGACTGGTCTGAGCATGGCCAAAGCTGATGACATGGGACCTGAAGGGACTTCAGCCCAGGGTCACCTGTGACTGGGGGCCTGACTGCCAGGCTGCACAGTGTGGCTGGGATCGGTCTTGGCCCCATATCTGCTCTTGGTCCCTTCCTCTGAGTGTTGTTTTCCCCTCAGTTTCCTGGCCACCCATCCCTGCTGTGGAAGCAAATGATGCTAGAAGAGGACAAGGGTTTTCCATCAGCCCTTTGTCAGTGTTTGCCCAACACGCTCCATTTTCATGAACATGTAACTTCTTTGACATAGATACATCTTCCTCCCCCTCCTCTTAACCACTTTTCTCATCTACTATAACAACAGCTCAGGTCACCAAGGTGGACCAGCAAAATGCAGCTCAGTGCTACTTCCACATGAACAGAAAATTGTCCATTTCTTACCCAGTCAGTTCCCTCTCTCCTCAGGCACTGGAAGATAAAAACCATCCACCTGTCAAACAAAAGGTCTGATGTGATTTTAGCATTACGTGTCACACAAAGGGTCTCAGACCTATGAAAATGTCACCATATTGACTTCACACAAATGTTTATTCATCATTCTGTTTATACACAGAAAGATGTTTTGCATTCAGCATAGAACAGTGAGATTTATTACAAAGACACAACCAGATCTCTACTGGAAATTACCACCATCATTTCACAGTGAAGTCAGTGCTTTCCTACTAATTCACATCTGCTTGGGATCTCATCTGTTATTCCTAACAGGTAGTCATCAAGTAAATAAATACATGAAAAAGAGCATGAGAAAATATTTTCCTCTCCTTTTCAAAGGATGAATGTAAATGCATCATCCATGGCAAGGTTCATTCCACCCAGCAGGCTTAAGGGGATGACTCATCAAAGCCCTGTGCTTCTCTTCTGGATCTTCAAGGTGTATCAACAATGTTTTATTGATTCACAGTCATGGAAAGTAAAGAAAGAAAAGAGTCTGGAATCTCTACTGGAACAATATGCCTGACTTCTGCCATTAAGCTGCTGGGATGACGCCACGGAAAAGCATTTATGAGATTATTTTTCCTATCCTCCCAAATGGTGGGACTGTCAGTTACACACATGGATCCCTACGGATCTTTAGATTCATACAGGTCTTAGTGAAGAAGAGAACAAAAAGATCAATAGCTGAAAGTTAGGCAAAGAAGAAAAGAGCAAGACAGCAGTAGGACATATGTTTTTAATAGTGATGGCAAGCAAGCCAAACGGGCATTGGGAATGCCGTGTTCCCCTTGGCCTGAGCTGTCCTAACCAGAACAGGTACCTCACTTGGAGGTTTTGTCCGAGACAGGACAGGGTAAGACCAATGGGGATGGACAGCCTGTGTGCTGTGCAGGGGGACACCCAGCTGTGATGACCCACAAGGCACAAAGCTGGACAGCGGTACCTAGTGACCCCAGCCAGGAAGCCCCAGGAAGGCAAGGTAGACTCCTCCTAAGACCCACTAGCACTGCATGCAGCTGAGGCCCTTCCCCCTTGCACCTGGCCGAGACTGGTCTCAGAAACCTCCCATTTTTCCTGAGAAAAGACAGGTAAGAATACATCCCCCCTGCAGAGGAAGTCTTTGGCCTTTCCTGTGTACCAGCTAGGAAAATTCATCTCTCTGCATCACTTAATGTGGCAGAAATTACGTGGTTTGAGTGCTCACCCTTTCCCCTTTGGTGCTGGCAGTGCCTGCATCAGGAGGTTTAATAGTACTTTCACTTATTTAATTTACATCAGGGACGTGCTGGGTGGCAACGAGGTGGGCTGGTCCAGGAGGAAAAGCACTACAGAGAAGAGGATAAAAACTCCCTGGATCTTCATTGTTCTCTCTCCCTTCTCATTCCTACTTCCGAAACATCACCAAAAGCAAATAAATACCTTTATAGGAGGAGGCAGAATGTGATTTTCTCTTCTTTCTAATATTGCTTCCCTGCCTCTCCAGTGGGTTTGCCTTCCCCCACCTCCCCATTCCCTTCCTCCCTACCTATGTTTGACCTGAACAGCAGCAGAAGCCTGACCATAGCCTGAAGGGATTTGCCTTGTGCCTTTAGTGGGATGGAGTTTGGATTTCCTTATCTGTCCCCAGTAGGGCCATGTGTTTTTTCTCTGCTCCCCCTCCCTGCAGATGCGTGTTGAGGGCAGCAAGAGACAAGGGGTCCTTGTAAGTGCCTTATGATAATTGCAGAGCAGCGACTGCTCTGAAAATCTAAATTCCTCCCTGACATTTCCAGTCTAAAGCTCCCACTGACTCAGCTGCTGCTTGTGATATTTAAACAAGGATTATCTCCTTTTTTATTCTTTTCTTTTTTGATAATGGGATCGCAGAAGGTTAGTTTAACACTTTCCTATGGTTGGTTTGGCTGTTACAGATCTTCAGGACTGTAACCAAACCTCTGCTTCCTAAGTCACTCATGTGGCATAACTAGGAGGATCAAAGGATCCTGTCATAAAAAACAAGGATCTTTCCTCAGATTGTCATCTTTTCCAAATTTTTCTCCAGAGTGAGCTTTAGCATACCTGAAAATTTACAGCTTTGGGTGTAAAAGGACTCATCCCATTGGCTTCAGCACAACTGCACCTAACATCCCTGCAGGTCCCCAAGCATTCCATCTTACAGCAGTTTTTTAGGGATGCTGAGAAGCATCTCCATGAAAGAACCTCAAAGAAAGTGCAGGGCACTTTTTGACCCCCAAGAGACTCAAGTGCAGCATCACTAGGAGAGAACATGCACTAATGAGAGCTCTCCATCAGTTCAGGAATTACCTGGCAAGCAAGGGACAGCACAGCAAGTAAGTAACGCCCCATCCAGCCCCCCATTTCCATGCTTACAAATGGTGTCCAAAATGCAGAGATTTGGTCCCCTTCATGACAGCACAGAGACACCCAGCCCCAACTCTTCCAGGAGTTCCCATCATCCCAAGAAAGCTCTCCATGTCCTAAAGGATACGCTGGGGTACAGGCTGGTGACAGGCTCCAGAAGGCTCTCATGGGGATCATTCTCTTGGAGTTGCAGGAGAGCTGCAGCCTCCTCTTGAGCACTCAGAAATGGGAGCAGGATCAATATGGCTGATAACCTGTTATTAAGGCATGCACTGAGTCAGAGTCCCCTGCCATTAGCCAGAGGTTTATTCCTGAAATTGGCCAAGAAACTGATGAGGATGAGGTGAGGAGGAACCAAGCTCAGAGTGAGTCTAGACCGGGGTGCAATCCCAGCACCACGTGCAGGACCAGCTTCCTTCCCTTGCCCTGGGGTTTTGCAAATAACTGAGCAAAAGATGAGCGGTCCTTTCTGCTTTTCAAAGAGATGAAGGGGTTAGGAGGTGGGGAGGGGGCTTCTCCACACCCCATGGTGGAGGCTACGGTGGGGTGAACTGGACAAATTTAAGCAGCGCAGATGTGCTTGAAAGCATGGAAGAGGTGGGCACATGGCCATGGGCTGGACCCAGCGAGGCTGAGGATGGGAGCAAGGATCTGCCTTTGCACACGCTGTCCATAGCACTGACAGTGGCAGGGGGGAGTGGCAGGGGCCCTGATGTCTCACCACACTCCCTATCGCACTGCTGCAGTCAGGCAGAGCAAACATCCCCAAAGGAGCTGCTCCCACTGCGCCGCCGATAAGCAGCGCGGGCCAGGAGCAGGGACAACAGCCTGTTTTTCCCCATGTTTCACGTTGTAGGGCTGCTTTTCAGCCCTGGCAGCTCCTGGAGAAGGCCTCTCTTAAGCCCCTGTTTGATCAGGACCAGCACTATTTGGAATGCCTCCCTGCTGCGGGAGGATGACAGCTTGGGGCATCTTAAATGAGCAAATGGTGCAGAGCTGGTGGGGCTCCACTGTCTGTTTTGGGCCACCATCCCACCCTCACCAGCCCCCTCCCAAGTGCCCCAAGTGCCAGATCTTTCTCACATAGACTCAAGGACATCATCCAGGGCAGGAGCAATATAGGCCATGCCACACCTCAGATGGGAAGAATGCCTGGTCTCCTTCTCGTGGTCCCCCCCCCCAGCTTAAGCACCTGTTTTCACTCAGGGGGTGTCTCCATGGCAATTTGCAGCTGCTAGGTGGTGGTGATCATGGCTGAAATAAAATGCTGCTCCCTGGTTTACTCCTCGAGGATAAAATTCCAGAGAAGGAGTGCTCTTCTCTTCCAGCACAGCTTGGAGACCCAGCAGTGGGATATAGCTCTGCACTGGCTGTGCACAAGACCTCCTCTCCTGGCATTATTCTCCCACCTAGAGAGCAGCAGGCAGCCACCAAACCACAGTCAAAGAAGTGAAGCTTAGTCACAGAGAGATAATGGGGGCCTGAGTGCAAGGGTGAGACCAGTTATCCTCAGATTATCCTTCCTAGTTTCTTGTTTTCACAAATTAACCTCTCCATCTGGTCCAGATCTATTTGAAAGGCCTTCTGTGCAAACAGCTCTTAGCATGCTCAGGGCTAGTCAGGTGAGAAGGTGTTCAGAACTTCTCTGTCAGAGAAATCCATGCTCCAAGATGGAAAACACGTTGTGGATAGTTCCCACTGATCTCTTTTTGGTCACCTCTACAGACCCAAAAAGGACTTAGAGGACTCCTCATTCCCAGGAAGGGCTTAAAAACTAGAATTGAAATGAGGTTATCCCCCGTTCCCCAGGTGACATGTGACATACTGGATGACCAGATGGCTACGGTGCCCTTCCAAAGGACCTTCACAGGCTGAAGAAGTGGGCAGCTCCAGCAAGTGACAGTGCAAAGTCCTGCCCCTGCAGGGCAACAGTCCCACACACCAGCACATACTGGGAGCCAGCTGGCTGGAAAGCAGCTTTGCACAAAAGGCCCTAGGGGTACTGGTGAACCCAGTCCCATGCAGCTGCTCTGCCTAAGCAGGGAACAGAGCAGGGCAATCTTGAAATCCCTTCCAACTTCAACCACTCTGCCATTCTGGGATCATCAATGGAGTGAATACAAAAGAAAAGGAATATAGCAGCGCTTGAAAAAAATCCTCTTCAAAAGCCCACCTGAAACAATCCCTCCCCCAAAAATTTTAAAAACCCAAAAGCAAGCAAAATAAAAGAATGAAGAAAGAAAGTCTCCTTCCCTCCAGCTGGTCAACACACTTCTCAGTTTGCTGGGAAAATTTTTATATAAGGACCACTTAGTGCCCTTGTTAAAAATATGACACCTCACTACCTCCTTCTGATTGCCATGACACATTGCAGCTACTTCCAGATCAACCATGGGGCTCTGTACTCAGTCCCATTGGGTCCCTGATGCCCGTGGGGCAGTTGTGAGCTGTGGAGATGGACTCTTGGCAGGGCCAAGCGAGCACAGGAACAGGTGACCAGCGGCTGGCTGTGACGTGCCTGCTGGCCTGTCATCCCCACTGGCACAGAGTGACTCAGTGCTCCAGGCTGGCCCCACGCTGAGTCACAGCCAGGGAACCTTCCCCCACATCCTCCAGCTGTTTTGAGCACAGGTGGACCGGGACAAATGGTGGCTCACGTGATTCTTCAGAAGGTGGCTGTTATTTGTCCATCGCCGTAAGGGCTTTGGAGTTCCTAAACAGGAAGGTGCTGCATTTCTGTTCAATTGTAGCATGAAAAGTCATATTCATATCCTTTCTAAGGCTCTTCTGTAATCATGACACCACGCACTGCTCCCTTCCCAGTCCCCCATAATGGTTGTTCTATCAGGCCTCCAACACAGGCTGAGAAAAACAGGCTGAGTTTCCCAGTCGTGCCTCACCACCTCTCATGATCCCTCTGTTATTCTCCTGTCTCACTGTAGGTGGTAGGATTGACCATAGTTAGGTCAGTCCCTGAGCTCCTACTCTTGCTAGCAAGGCCTGAAAAGCAGACCAGCTTCTCCCAGAGTCTGCAGCTGTGCAGGACATAAATTTCTGCTCACACCCTCCCATGCATGGCTGAAAGAAACTCCATTCTCGTGTTTCTTGAGAACTGGTGTCCTGGAGAAGTCTGCAAGATGGTCCTGAACCTGGAATGTCCTTCTGAGGGCCAACTTGCCTTAAAATAGGAAGCAAAGCTGATGTAGAAACCACCTGTGTTTATTTTGTATGCAAGTCAGATATAAAGTCCCATGGCCATCTCCACCCTGCCTTTTGCTCAGTGCTATCAAAATTCTGTTAGGTCCCAAGGAGATGTAATCAGAGATGCATCTGGGAGGAAGTGAAATCCAAACCATCCTCTCAGCTCCCCTGACTCACCATCCACAAAAGTAATTGGTCAAAAATGTTCCTGCAAGTTTCTCCTCACCCTTTCTCTGAAGCCTCTCTTCTGCCCCAGGTTGCTGGTGGTCAGCCAGGGGTTGAACTGGGAGGCAGAGGGCTGGAGCTGCTCCCAAGGGCCCTCATGCCAGGCAAGGCAGGCAAGCCCTGCCTTCATGGGGGGACATCAAAGGAAGATTGCAAAACTTTGGCAGCACTCAGGCGTGCTCCTGTCATCCTTCCACTGACAGATGCTTCTTATGAACTCAGGAGACGTCCATAAAGAAGTGGTTTCCTGAAGCAAGAGGGACTTGGAATAGCATTCTGCCTTTCAGTAAACATTCATTTGTTTAATGGGTGGAGATGGGCATGAGGGAGCCTGAAATCTCATTCCCCTGCTGAATTTCCAGGAAGCCAAGCATGCTGAGTCCAGCTGGACAGCCCCAGCCCACAGAAACCTCCTGTCCTTCATCTTCTCATGACAGCATGTTTGCTCACCCTCTTTCACCCTCGCTTTCCCACTTCCAATGGGATCCTGCTTCACTTCAGGGTGACTGTCAATAATCTCTGGGAATGGGCATTTGTTTCTTCTTCCCCATCAGCCCCACCTGCAGCCTGGGGATGTATCCTGACAGCAGACAGGGAACAGCTCCAGAGATGAGCATATCCCATGGCAGGACAGGGCAGGGCTTGCCGCTTCCCCTCTCCCTTTCTCCACACTCAGAACCCCTGCCACCCAAAAAGGGTTTGGTTCAGACCCCTTTATTGAAGTGACTGTTCTGGGCCCAATTTTCGGAAAAGCTGGACACTTAGGTAACCTTTGAAAAATTATCTGTCTGCTGTGAAAAATAGGGCCACAGGCTTCATCTGAAACTGTTTCTAAAAGGTCTTAAACCCCCTGTTCCTTGTAATGTATTTTTTAAACCTGCTTTTTCCTTCTTTTCTCTGTTGTTACTACTTTCCTTATAAGTGGAGGCATGGGTCAGTTTTGCTTCACTGCATTTCTTTTCAGCATTAAACAGTGACCTGCTGAAGTGGCACAGGGATGTGCTGGCATTTTGCAGCCTTTTATTAGGCAGCAGTCCACCTGCGGGTGCTGAAGAGGGCTTAACAGGGAGAGGCGAGGGAAGGGTAATTGAGGGTTTAGACAGAGCTTGGCTCCTCGAGACACCTACCATCAAACCCAGGCAGGGCTATTGATCAGCCTCTCAAGTGGCCTGCCTCTCCTATTAGCAGTGTCCTCAGCAAGGCACAGG
The DNA here is from genome assembly GCA_013398275.1 of Promerops cafer. Classification (NCBI taxonomy): domain Eukaryota; kingdom Metazoa; phylum Chordata; class Aves; order Passeriformes; family Nectariniidae; genus Promerops; species Promerops cafer. The sequence continues at coordinate 324,530 of VZSE01008042.1, forward strand.
GTATTGAAGAAGTATAGATTTTTGGTTGTGCTTTGTAGTGACACCGGAGGCGGGTGGAATTGGGAGGCACAACAAAACAGCAGGACGTGACCTCTTTACAGGGAAAAAGACAGGGTTGTTGCCCCAGTGCAAAGGCAGGTCTTGGTGCTACCATCACCTCGGGGGTAGCAGTGCATCTGAGCTGCTCTGGGACAGTTCCATTGTAAATCCCTCTCAAATAATGTAGTCTTAATTGAAAGCACCCCAAATTACAGACTGAAAGCTTTTCTGTTTAGGGACATGAGCAGTTAAATGCAAAGAGGACTTAGTTGTGCAGTTAAAAACCACGGAAAACTATCCCTAAAGAAAGCATCCTTGGTAAAAGAGAGGATGACATCCTCTCTGGCCAAGGCAGTTTGATATCTTAACCACGGGTCTGAAAGAAAATGGTGGTAAACGTTACAGATAGGAATGTCCTGGTGGTGCAGTGAATGCAGAGAAATCTGCAGTTTTCTGTGTGGTGTTTTAAGGTGGAAAACAGATGAAATAGATGACCTGTGCAAGACAGGGATGATCTGTGCGTGTCTGAGCCTATCAGGATAGGGTGGGCTGTGATGAACAAGTGACTTCCCCGCAGGGTGCACCATGAGGGCTGCAAGGTGCGGGAGGAGGAGCCGAGGTTGGAAGGTGCCATCCCAGCAGTGAGGAGACCCTCACTAAAACAGTCTTGCTCCTGTGAAATGCTTCCCTGGGCGGGTATCCCCAGCCTCGTGTGTGGACAGGGAGGCCGTGCGAGTAGTCCGTGATCTGCTTTGGGGCTCCACCTGGACCTTACATGTTTTGCCCAGGTCATGCTGGACAAAATCAGGGGCACGGACAAAATCAGTGACAGACAGGGCACGGCGGGAGCTGTGCTTCAGTGGCAAGGAGGGCCCTGCTTCTCTGCTGCTGTGTCACCCTGGCGAAGGCGAAGGAGCAGCCGGAGTTTTGGGAGGTGCGGTCCCGGCAGTCTCGGTGCCCGGCGGGGCCGGGCCGTGCCGTGCGGGGCGGGAGCAGCAGCGCAGTGCGGCGGCAGCGCACAGGGAGGCGCTGCGGCTCCGCCGGCAGCCGGGCC
>VZSE01008044.1:0-13827 GCA_013398275.1 Promerops cafer
GTTGATTTATTTGCTCTCAGAATTGTCGCACTTGTTCTCAGGGTTGTGGTATGTAATACCTTACTTCCTGCATGTGTTCCCTGTGGTGATGTTTATCCTCCATGTGGCCTGGGCTAAAATTATCATTTTGTTGTAATTTGCAGTATTGACTTATGATAGGATAGCATAGCTGGTATGTGTACTCAGTATTGCAGTCAGCTCTGTACTTCAGGAGTCATCTATTGGGATCTTTGAATAATTACACCTTTTGTCTTTTCTCCTTGAAGAGCCAACCTATGGAGGAGACTTCCTCCCTTCCTCCCTTCCTCCCTCCCTCCCTTCCTTCCTCCCTTCCTTCTTGGAGTCCTTCCTTCCTTCCTTCTTGGAGTCCTTCCTTCCTTCCTTCTTGGAGTCCTTCCTTCCTTCCTTCCTGGAGTCCTTCCTTCCTTCCTTCCTTCCTTCCTGGAGTCCTTCCTTCCTTCCTGGAGTCCATCCTTCCCTCCTTCCCTCCTTCCCTCCTTCCCTCCCTCCCATCCAGGATGATTACAGTAGCATTCAAGAATTTTAAAGATTTTTAATATCTTTTGAACACTCTTGAAACCAACATGGCCCTTTTGCTCGGAACCAGCATGTTGTTGGATGTGGTTCAGGTCTTCTTTAAACAGCTATATAAGAACATCACCCAGAGATCTGCCCCATGGCTGGATAGTTATGAATGGCAGGGTGTGTGGGATAGTATGGGCAAGTGCCTAGGACAGTGGGCATCTCCAATGATTTTGAACCTCACCCCTGAACAAGTGCAGAATATGGAAAAACTAGTAAAAGATTTGGAAAAAGTATGCTGTCACCTTAGTAATTCTAGAGAGACACAAATCACTGCATCATGCTGGAGCCTGGCCCAGGCCTATTGAGCCCTGTTCAACACTGCTCAGTACCCTCAGGGAGAAAAGAAAGTCTCTGGATCTGACAACAAAACAACAGGCCCGACGGCTACTCCAACCCCAGCGACAGGCACTGCAGCTACTCCCTTGTGGCTGTGGAAAAACTCTCCCAGAGGTATAAAAAATTGTTCTAGGAGTTTCATCAACAAAAAGAGGTCCTACTCCCCACCTGTATGGACCTGCGTCTCAGCTATTAACAGTAAGAGTTCTTTTTCTCAAAAGGGAGGATATAGAAGATACACACCACAGGGTACCCAGTGGTTTTACTTGCAGGACCAAGGAAAGAACATGAGGAAGTGGGATGCAAAACCTACTTTGACCCTAGAGGCACAGGTACATGAATTGCAGGGAAAAACAATCAGAAATGGGGGTTCTTCCAGGAAAGTTACTGTTCCAGTCTCCAGTGACAGCTTCCCAGGCAGAGCTGGGAAGGGCTGATTTTACTTCTGATTCTATAGAAAGGAATTCTAATCCATTTCTACAAGTAAGTGGAGAATCCTATGACCAGGACTAGAAGGGCTCTGCCTCCAGCCAGGTGGAAGAAAGGGATAACCAGGTTTACTGGATAGTGTAAATCCAATGGTCTGGCACAGCAGCCCCACAGGAGTACAAGGCTTTAGTAGACACTGGTGCACAGTGTACCCCAATGCCATCAGGCTATGCAGGGGCAGAATCCATCTGTATTTCTGGAGTGACGGGGATTCCAACAGCTGACTGTACTGGAGGCTGATCTTAGCCTGACTGGGAATGAGTGGTTAAAACACCCCATTGTGACCGGCCCAGAGGCTCTGTGCATCCTCGGCACAGACTATCTCAGGAAAGGGTATTTCAAGGGTGGGCTTTTGATAGAGCTGTCTTGAAGGTGAGGTTAAACAGTTGTCTATCTTGCCTGGTCTCTTGGAGGACCCTTCTGCTGTGGGGTTGCTGAAGGTTGAAGAATAGCAGTTGCCAATTGCTACCACAATGGTGCACCAACAACAATATCGCACCGAGACTCCCCGATTCCAATCCATAAGCTGATTTGTCAACTAGAGAGCCAAGGAACTGATCGATCAGCAGGACCCATTCACCCTTTAATAGCTCCATATGGCCAGTGTGAAAGTCTAACAGAGAATGGAGGTTAACAGTAGATTGTCGTGGACTGAATGAAGTCACACCATCACTGAGTGCTGCCATACTGAACATGTTGGAACTTCAGTAGGAACTGGAGTCAAAGGCAGCCCAGCGCTGCCACAATTGATAATGTTAACGTGTTTTTCTCAATCCCTCTGGTGACAGAGTACAGGCCACAGTTTGCTTTGACTTGGAGGGGCATCCAGTACACCTGGAATCAACTGCCCAGGGGTGGAAACACAGCCTAACCATCTGCCATGGACTGATCCAGACTGTACTGGAACAGGGTGAAACTCCAGAACTCCTGCAATATATTGATGATATCACTGTGTGGGGCAATATAGCAGAAGAAGTTTTTGAGACAGGTAAGAAAATAGTCCAAATCCTTCTGAAGGACACTTTTACTATAAAACAAAGTAAGGTAAATGGACCTGCAGAGGAGATCCAGGTTTTAGGAATAAAATGGCAAGATGAATGTTGTCAGTAGCAATGTCTCCACCAACTAGTAAGAAAGAAACAAGCTTTCTTAGGTGTTGTGGGATTCTGGGGAATGCACATTCAAAATTACAGTCTGATTGTCAGTGCTTGCTATCAAGTGACCTGGAAGAAAAATTATTTCAAATGAGTCCCTGAGCAACAACAAGCTTTTGAACAAATCAAACAGGAGACAGTTCATGCTGTAGCCCTTGGGCTAGTCCAAATAGAGAAAGATGTAAAAAATGTGCTCTATACTGCAGCTGGGGAGAATGGTCCTACCTGGAACCTCTGGCAGAAAGCACCAGGGGAGACTTGAGGTCGACCTCTAGGTTTTTGGAGTTGGGCATACAGAGGATCTGAAGTCTGCTAAACTTCAACTGAAAAGGACATACTGGCAGCTTATGAAGGGGTTCAAGCTGCTTCTGAGGTGATTGGCACTGAAGCCCAGCTCCTCCTGGCACCCTGGTTACCCATGTTGGGTTGGATGTTCAAAGGCAGGGTCTCCTCTGCACATCATGAAACAGATGCTACATGGAGTAAGTGGGTCGCACTGATAACACAACGAGCTCTGATAGGAAACCCCAGTCATCCAGGAATCTTAGAAATGATAATGAACTGGACAGAAGGCAGTGATTTCAGAATGTCACTAGAGGAAGAGGTGACATGATGAAGAGACCCCACTGTATAGTGAAGTGCCAGAACATGAGAAGTAATATGACTTGTTTACTGATGGATCCTGCTGTCTTGTGGGAAAGTATTGGAGATGGAAAGCAGCTGTATGGAGTCCCCTACGACAAGTCACAAAAACTGCTGAAGGAGAAGGTGAATTGAGTCAGTTTGAAGAGGTGAAAGCCATCCAATTGGCCTTAGACATTGCTGAATGAGAGAAATGGTCGATACTTTATACTGATTCATGGATAGTGGCAAATGCCCTGTGGGAGTGGTTGCAGCAATGGAAGCAGATAAACTGGCAGCACAGAGATAAACCTGCCCAGGTGGAGAACTTAGTTGTGAAGGTACATGATGTGGATGCTCGTGAACCCAAGAGTCAGGCCACTGAATAACATCAGAACCAGCAGGTGAATCAGGCTGCTAGGATTGAAGTGGCTCAGGTGGATTTGGATTGGCAACATAAGGGTGAATTATTTCTCACTTGGTGGGTCCATGACACCTTGGGACATCAAAGAAGAGATGCAACGTCTAGGTGGGCTCATGATCAAGAGGTGGACTTAACCATGGACACTATCGCACAGGTTATCCTGGAATGTGAAATGTGCTGCAATTAAGCAGGGCCAAGCAGATAAAGCCTCTGTGGTATGGGAGACGATGGCTGAAATATAAGTGTAGGGAGACCTGGCAGATGGACTATATCACACTCCCCCAAACCTGTAACAGCAAGCGCTGTGTGCTTACAATGGTGGAAACAACCACCGGACAGCTGGAAACATACCCTGTGCCCCATGGCACTGCCTGGAATGGTATCCTGGGCCTTGGAAAGGAAGTCTTATGGTGACATGGTACTCCAGAAAGAATTTAGTCAGTGATCTAACCTCAGATGCACAGAATCGGGCAATGGAAGCAATTTTTGAAACAACCTCATAGACACTTGTGCCAAAGAACACGGCACTGAGTGAGTGTATCATATTCCCTATTATGCACCAGCCTCTGGAAAGATCAAATAGTGTAATGAATTGTTAAAGACTACACTGAGAGGAATTTGTGGTGGAACCTTCAGACACTGGGATATACATTTAGCAAAGGCCATCTGCCTAGTCAACACCAGAGGATCTGCCAATCAGGCTGGCCCTGCCCAATCAAAACTGTTAAGTACTTTAAAAGGGGATAGAATTCCTGTGCACATTAAAAATATGCTGGGGAAAACAGTCTGGGTAATTCCTGCCTCAGGCAAAGGTAAACCCATCCATGGGACTGCTTTTGCTCAAGGACCTGGATGCACTTGGTGGGTAATGCAGGAGGATGGGCAAGTTCGGTGTGTGCTTCAAGGGGATTTGATTTTGGATAAGAATAGCCAATTAATTAAATTTTATTATGTTAATAACTATCCAACATTGATCTGGCTTCAACTGCAACAATCCAATACCACACATCATCTTTCCTGTCCTGAAGGACTGCTATGACAGATGGAGCCCAAGGTCATGGACTAAATTAACAGACTTTTATAGGGATGGTCCATAGACTAAGGGAATGATATCTGTGTGTATATCTATCAAAAAATAGGAAAGGTGATGGGGTATTGGAAAGTGTGGGACCTGACATGATGTAAATGGTATGGAATAAGGGGTGGAGACTGTCCTGGTTTTGGCTAAGATAGAGTTCATTTTCTTCTTAGTGGCTTGTAGTGCTGTGTTTTGGATTCAGTGTGAGAATAATGCTGATAACACACTGATGTTTTGGTTGTTGTTGAGCAGTGCTTACCTTGAGTTAAGGGCCTTTCAGTTCTCATGCTTTGCCAGGGAGAAGCTGCAGAAGAAGCTGTGAGGGAGCATGGCCAGGACAGCTGACCAGAACTGGCCAAAGGGATATTCCATACCATACAATATTCTCAGTAGATAAACTGGGGGAAGTTGGTCAGGATGGGCTGATAGCTGCTGGGGGATGGGCTGGACATCAGTCAGTGTGGTGAGGAACTGTATTGTGTATCACTTGTTTCTCTTGGGGTTTATTTCTCTCTGTCTCTCCTTTTCAATACAATTATTATTATTGTTATTATCTTTTACTTGAGTTCAATTATTAAGCTGTTCTTATCTAAACCCATGGGTTTTACTTTATTTCAGATACTCCTTCCCATCCCACTGGGGAAGAGGTGAGGGGATTGAGTGAGCAGTTGCATGGTACTTAGTTTCTAGCTGGGGTTAAACCACTACAAAAGGTATCTTTTTTTTTAATCTTTTCTTAATTAAAAAAACCCAACTGAGATCAGTAAGTATATTTCCAGTTAGTATTTCAGACCTTGAGTACAAAAGTAAGTTATGTCTCCCCCCATTTTAAGTGTATATATAAAAATAAAAGTGTTCAAATTCAACTACTGGGGGTTTTGCTGGTTTTTTTTTTTAAACTATGTGAAAATCGATAGCACAATGTTCCTGCAATGTTTCTACTTGGTAATTACCAAGTGTTTTTTCAGGTATTTAAAGAAAAACAAGATTATATTTTACATGTCACATCAGTAGACAATGTAGAGAAGCAAAGCCTGCAAAAACACTCATTTCAATAGTCATTGCTATTATATGTGAAAGGCTTTCACCTACTCAAAGGCAATGGAAACATTTTAGTTACCTTGAGTGCTAAAAGGCTCTTGTTAATTTCCGCACCTTCCAGTCGAGTCTGCCTATCTGCACTAGAAGTATCTGCTCCTCTTTCATTGCCAGCCAAATCAATCAGAGAAAATTTACCATGCAATTTCCCTTTCCTTCTGAGAATAATCTGAAACACTGCATGGCTTCGAGATGAGTGTGCATTTGCAGATGTCTGGCCGGATGTCCTTTAACAAAAGGAAAGAAAGGAAGGCCATATGAACAGGCAAAGACCATATATGTTAAACACATTACCCTCAGAACATTAGTTTTTCAGGGCATAGTCCTGTGTTTACCCATATAATTTGATGCACACAGTATAATTATACTTATTTTTCCAATTCTGCAAACTGAAATGGAAGATTAGTAGCATTTTACTACTCTCTTAAAAGCAAGAATAAACAGATCTCCAAAGGTTTCAGACTATCAGAGAGTTTATATGCAAAATGCTGCATGTAGTACTTTTATCTAATCAGTCAGCAGTCTATCACAAGGCTAATTTTAAAAACAATAAAGCTGGATCTTAACCCCAACTTTTATACTTTTGTCACTACATATCAAGGCCTTTTAGAACTGAAGAATCTGGCAGTATTCCAGATTATAAATGATGTGAATTTAAGTCAGTAAACTGGTTATATAATGCATGCAATTCACATCCTGTAGAAAAATCAGTTCATATTTCTCTCTGGCCGAAAAACTCTAAACTATCTTTATTCAAAAGATAGGCAGATTCCTTACTTGCAGCCAACATTATCAAAAATACCACTGCATATTAAAAAGCCATCACTATGAAGAGACAAAAAAACATGTTGCAATTCTTTAATTTACAAAGAAAAATTGGTGAAAGCTATGGGAGATACCTGCAGCTGTTGCCTATTTCAATAAGCTTAAGAACATCTTCAACACATTTGACTTCCCGTTCCTGTAATCCCACCACCTGGACTTGCTGTTTACCATCTTCTAACACTCTTAATTTTGTCTTCCTGTTCAACAAGTCAAAGACCTTGGGGAGGAGGGGAACATAACAGTTAAAGAGGAGCTTTAAAAGACATTTTTGCTTCAAATCTCGTATCAAAATATGCAAAGCATTCCATGCACAATCCTGCTTGAGCAGGGAGGTTGGACCAGATGACCCACTGTGGTCCCTTCCAACCTGTGATTGAAAGGGAAGTATAAAGAATTATTTTAAATAAAGCTTTTAGTACAAAAAGGAAAAAATCTTTTATATGACAAACAATCTTGTTTGTGAAAGAGAAATTCCACCTTCCTCAGAAAAAAATCAGGTACTTACCTTACCACTATAGATCTCAAAAAATGTTGCATATACTTGAAGTTCTAACTTGTTATAATTTGGCTTCTTTATCATTAAAAAGACATCTCTAGCTGTGAATACATTTACAAAATAAAAAGAAATGTAGTTATGTATTTTCATTTAGTGAAGACTCATTAATACATAGCAGTCTATTTTACAGCATCTCATATTTTCTAAGTGTAACAGTCAAGTCAATCAATTAAGAAATACTGCAGTTTAAACTGCCACATTACATTGGAAGATGCAGAAGACTCAAAAATTGTAAATTCAATCATCATTTATATTTCTTACATTTCTTAAGTTATCTATAAATATTTACCTTACCATGTAAAAACTACACACCTAGAAACTACTTTTTTTGTTACCAAAGCTCCGCTGTAATGCAAAATATGTAGACCCTTATGTTTGTACAACAGGAAGTAGAAATGTATTGACCTCAACTAATTTGCAAAAAGCCAACAGAACAATAAAGTCTCACCTGCAAGTGCATATATGCCTTTAGAACAATCTTGGTTCTTTCCTGAAAAGTCACCACCCATAGTCTAAATTAAAAAACAAAAAAAGACCAAAAATACACTATAAAGATGACAGAACTGTAACTTACATATTTGTTACTTATTAGAATTTATTGAAGTGTATAATACACAAAAGGAAGTGTATTGCTGACATGTAGAGGAAATACTTACATGGGTTTTTCCACTGCCTGTTTGTCCATATGCAAAGCAAGTGGCCATTCCCCTTTCAAATATGGTCTCTACTAATGGTCGAGCTGTAAACCTTAAATGTAAAAAACAACAGTATTTAAGAAATTTAATTACTTTTAAAAACCCGCACTACCACAAGGACACTATAAATTTTAATGCCAGAAGTGACAAAACTGGTTCTGAGCTTTGAGAGGCCAAAGGACATCTCCACATTAATTCCTGAACTAAAGAGGCTATGAGCTCTAGGGCATTCAAATATCCTAAACAATTAGAAAAAAGCTACAAGGTGTTTCCCATTTATTTTACAAAAAATTTATTTTTCTTCAAACCCCGAGAAAAAGAATTTTCTTGTTTTAGTGATGCAACATGGCACAGTTTACTACATGGAGTTTGGAGCTCCCTAAAGAAGGCACCATTATAAGATGCAGAAGTAGGACAGTGCAGCAATTAAATGCTTAAGATTTTGCCAATACAAAAAATCCACTATAGTTTTTGCTCCCTAAATCAGCTTCCAAGATTAAGTTCAGAAGACAAGTGGTCAAAAACACATTGCATGTCTTAATATTTTGAGAACATAGTTACGCTGAGACAAGGCTCAATAAAATGTCTACCCAGGCTCATCAGAATGGAAAAATACAGTTATCCCTTAAGCATTATTTGATGTGTCAAAAATATTTTCCAAAATATAATTTTTCTATTTTAGAGAATTAATTTTTACTTAAATAAATGTAGCTATTGCTCCTAATTCAGCTGCTTATCACCATTACTTCATGAAAATCTCAAAAAACAAAAGGTAACCTTATGGTGGTTACCTCCACCAGGTGATGGAGGCAAGAGTCTCTCTTTCTAAACTTTTTCCAGGTGTTTACAGATAAAGTATGTTTAGTGACAGAAACAAGAATGATTGTTTTTAAAGAAACACTGAGGTGTTACAACCTCCTTTCATTCCACTTTGGAACAAACACATCACTTACAAAAATAATATGGTTAAGATTAAGCCATTCAGCAACCGAGGGTTATGCAAAAATCTAAGTTTAACTGAATCATCAGTTTTCATCAAAAATATACCAGATGATTCCTGATCAGCCTTAGTCTTTTTTGCATCCTCCAATTATATACCTTTTTTTTTTTTCCTCAAGAGGATATTCCCAATCAGTTTCAGGAAACCTATCCAACTAAGAAGCACATTCCATTATCTCTGCTTAATTGCGTTTGAAATTATTTATTTTGCTGATTTATAAAAAATGGACTTAATTATATGTATTTTAAAATAAAGCAAAATACAAACATGTCTAGAAAATTTTTGTAAAGCATTATACAACTCCAAATGGTACCATGTCAAAACAGTCAAATTCTCCTTCTAGTAGAACCTTTATTTGCAATCTTGATCCTTCAGAAATATAAACTCTGATTCTCCTTTAAAATTCAAAAGGCATTTAAGTTTTTTAATACTAAAAAAAACCCTGCAACTCAGTGTTGCAGCTCATGGTTCAAAAATACTTAAAATACAGCTTAAGTAATAATAAGAAAATAAAGAGTAGTACATTTCTTGAGAACCTTTTTCAGTATAGAAATATGAGAAATTTTAGCATATTGAAGAAAACTGAAGTAACTTGTCATACTTTTTTTCCCCATTGTGACCCTGGTGGTTCTGGTTAGAGCAGAACATGATACCTTTCTTCTTCGCAATTGTGTTACTACAGGAGACCTTGAAGTAGATTATGCTTCATGTAATAATCATTATTGTGCCATATGAGGGAGGGAAAAAAAGCCTGTACTGCTATACAGACTAGAGATTTATTGTTTCAGTATGAATACAAGCATCTTTCAATATTTTCCCATATTACTATTAATTTATTATCCAAGTAATAAAAATTTTGCTGAAGAAACTCAGTACAAAAACATAATAAACATTGTATGTCAAAAGATCCCTCACATTTAAACACTATGCTCACAAAGACAACATGAAGGAGGGAGATTACAGGAAGTGGTTGTTAAGGGGGTGGAAAACTATTGCAAGAGGCTGTAAGGAAAAGGCTAGAAAGAAAAGCAAAACTTGAGACAAAGGAAGGACATGGGATGTAGGCCCCTTTGAGCCCTTCTGAGAAATGTCTCACACACTCATAATGAAGCAACTGGAAACAGCCAGGTGTTCCATGATGTGTGTGAGATATGTGTCCAAGGTATTTCCATGGGCATGATGGCCTGCTAATGGGGTAATAAGTTATCAGGTAAAGACACTCTCTCTCCTCCAGCCTCCAGTGTTGTTTCACTGCATCTCTAGCCAAGTATTCTTGAATCTGAGTCACTTTCCTCCCCCTCTTGTGTTGGAAAGTCCTAAGGGATACTGACTGTCTACCCAATAAATGGGCAGGGAGAGCCAGGAAGTGACCTCTCAGCTATAAGCTGGGAGAATTTCGAGCAGTGCCAAGACAACAGATGTCTGAGAAAGGCCAAAGCTCAACTGCTCCTCTATGTGAAGATGTTATCTCCGTGTGACAGAGGCACACCTCACCAGCTAGATCACTGTCCAACAGCTCTTTACTATCAAGAAAGAAAAGATGCTACCAGTAGACAATCATTAGAGACAGACATTTTCAAGGGCACAGCTTTGTTGTTTAGAAGTTTTCTCATTAGTGTAAACTAACAGACTAAAAAGTTTTTACTTTTGCTACACTTCTTTTAATTCTATCAAGCATAAGACACAAGTTTTCATTTTCAAGGCCTTTTAATAATTCTCTTATCCACCGACAGGATGTTAGCATCTAACATTAGTCAGGATATGATGCCAACTTTGACTTCCTAATTGTTGGATTAAAACCAAGATTTAAGATAATTCTCTGTCCCTACTCCTTAAGGCTATGGGAAGCACTTTCTAAGCATAAGGAAAATTATCTTAATCAAATTCCTTTCTAATGTCAATATTCTTTGCAAAAATATTCACAATATTTAGACTATGTACCAAGATTATGACCTGTTATGGTGTCTAACCTTGCCTGCTACTGTATCTAATCCATTTAGCAACTTGTACAAGGTAAACAGCTACTTCTAAACAAGTTTTTTAAAGTGTTGTGTGCATTATTCTGTTTCAACTGTGGAAGTGAAACAGAAGAATAAAGGAGAAAATGAAGATCCAAATACCATGGGGTCTCTCTCTCTGTGCTCTTTCCCCATCCTTTCCTGATTTGTTTGCCTCCTGAGGAAGCAATACACACTAGAGCCTGGAAAAGTCTTGGAGGAGAACTGAGAGCAGGATTCAGGATAAAAAGAGCTAAACCAAAAGTAAACAGGCAAAAGAATGGAGTTAGCAACATATATATCTGATAAAAGAGAGAATAGAAGTCCATGACCAAGGTAAGCCCACATTTATTGACATCAAAGACATATGAGAAAAAAGATTCCCAAAAACCCCCATATACACATACCTGTAAACCATTTCATTAGGAGCCATGTCATCAAAGGCATAATCAAAACGAAAAGTTTGGTTTTCTAGGTACCTTGTTAAATCCACCTTTTGTTTTGGTTCATGTACCATCACAACATCTTTACTAGGAATTGTTATTACATCAAGGTCTTTCATTAAAGTTTCTATAAAATAAATGAAATATAAATATTTAAGTAGCAGCACATCACTATTTTTTTACATATTTTCATTGTTTACACTCTTATAATGTCTCAGATAACACAGCTTCTCCAAGTAATAACACTGCAATGGACTTGGGCTTCTGATACCTAGATAGTAATCTGCTAAGTAAGAGATTTCATTTTTGAAGTCTAATTGTCCCATCTTACCAGGTGCTAGAAGGTAAAGAAAGGTTGTACAAAATTGATTAGAAAAATTAAGATAATTAATGAAAGCACTATCATTATAGCTTCATTTTAAAATTCTGTCTTTTTATTTTTCCTAAATCCCTTAAGTTATATCTTCACAGCTTTCAAAAAGAAAAAAAAAATGTGTTCATTCTACATAGTTTCATTTTTGTATTCCTCCTGGAATCTCAAGTCTTTAATACAGAATTTCTCTAAAGTAAAATGTTTTCTTTAAATTACGTTGTAAGCAGAAAAAGATGAACATGCTAAAGATGCTCCCTATCACTAGGAATGAACAAAAGCAATCTAGATGCAATTTTAGTAGTGAGTCCTCAGGTTATAATTACTACATAGCACTACAATTTATTGCTAATTGTTGTATGAGATATGACTCGGCAAAACAGAGAACCCAGCGATCCATGAGATGCACAAAAATAATGATCCTTTCTGTGTACAGTCAGGATCACTGATGTGTCCTACTTGCATTTCTATGTAAAATTTCTTAAGGCATGCAGTTCAAGAATTTGATGTAGCTTTATACAATCAGATAGACATCTTTTCATCAATTAAAATGCTGATCAAACAGCACAATGGTTACTATTGCATGACATTACACACCAACAGAAATATGTATTCAAGTCACTATATATTCAATTTTTCAACTGCACTGCAATAAAATAAAATGCAATTATTCTGCAGCAATCACAGAGAATAAATAAGGAATAATGGTGAAAAGATCTATATAAAGGTAAATTTTTTCAGCAAAAACTTTAGTTAAAGCAGTCAAAAGCTGTTTTTTCTTAAACAATTGTTTGAAATATATGTCACTGAAATAATATCTTAAAATGTCTGTCTGAAGACCTACGTCCTGCAAAGTCAATCCACAAAATGACTGGTGCTGAGAACACCTAAAGATTATGGGGATATTTCTGTGTTTGTGAGACTACCTGAAATTGATTTATACACTTGATTTCTAGCAAATTATTTGAACATCTTACAGCATTTCAACATACAGAACACGAAAGGGGAAAGATAATCTTTTTGACATGTTATTGCAATAATAAAGGAAAAACTATTTATATTTTTCTCTTCAGGGTATTACACACTAACATCTTCTATTTCTTTATATAATTTTATATAATTTTAAAATGTAGCAAGAGAAATATTGTTTCTTATGAACTTTCAAAATTAAAGTGAATGTTCCCAGAATACTGCATTATGTGGGTACAAGATTATCTCTATGGTTCCTCCCCAGCATAGATTATTTCATTAATACCTTTTTATTATAGCTTATTCTTAAAAATGCAAAATAACTTTAGTATGAACCTCATTTTTACTTAGACACTCATCTTCCTACCAGCAACTCAGAACTATTTTTAATAGCTCCAAACCACTAATATCTAAGATATTTGCACAGAATCAAGTCCCACTTCTGAAACCTAATTTATGCCTCATACCAACTTGCTGTCAATTATTGTATTTTCACTTTCCCCACCTTCAGTGCAGGTTGAAGGTAACATTCCCCCATGTATCACATTTCTAAGTTATATTTTATTAAAGATAACCTCCAATGCTAAAACAGATAGTGAACTGTTACCAGACTTGTATATTGAATGCCCTTATGACATAGGTTGTGAAAAACAGTTTCAATCAATCAGTTTTTGAGATTATGCATTCCTTTTAGATCAATTTAAAAAAAAATACAGGGAATAAGAAAACAGTAAAAGTAATAAACAAAAAAGGGAGGGGAAGCAGTAACATGGAGGGGAAAAGATAAGACAAAAGAAAACTAACTATATACTAACATCAATATATGTTTTCCCTTTCCTATACAATTCTCCCATGTTCCTCTGGATATCCTCCAGATAACTCTCAATGTGTAGTTGACAGTACAAAAATAATAAATGCATTCCATGTTGTTTCAGAGTCAGAGTGATGTTCTTTGAGTCTTTAAGCTAAAAAAAAAAAAAAAAAGAGAAGGAAAGAAACATCTTTCAAAATGAAAATCAGCTTACTTTAGTGTTGGATTCATACAGGCTTCAATCCAGATGCATTTGCAGTTCTTAATTTCCCATGAAAGTAAAGAACTTAATAGAAAGATTTGGATTTAACTGGAGTTGAAAACCTAAATTTTTTTTTGGGGGGGGGGGGGGGGGTTTGTTTTTTTTTTTTTTCCT
>VZSE01008052.1:0-21157 GCA_013398275.1 Promerops cafer
AAAGGAGGGTGGAGCCAGGTGGGTGAGAGTTAGGTTCTTCTCCCAGGTAGCCAGTGATAGGACAAGAAGAAATGGCTTTAAGTTGTGCCAGGGGAGTTTTAGACTGGATATTTGGGAAAATTTCTTCATAGAAAATTTTGTGAAGCATTGGAACAGGCTGCCCAGGGAAGTGGCGGAAAGGGCTCTGCAAGTGTTCAAAAACATGTAGATGTGGTGCTTAGAGGCATGATTTAGAGGTGGATCTGGAAGTCAGCTTAATGGTTGGAGTCCATGATGTTTAAGGTCTTTTCCAATCCTAATGACTCTATGATTCTATTAAACATTACTAGCAGTCACTACCTAAAATAGGCTTACATTATTAATAGCATAAGAACTTCAGTACAAGACTGACAAGCATGGATAGAGCTACAAGAATGAATTTATAGAATGCATAATTGTCATCTTACATTCATCACAGGTCACATAAGGAGAAAAAATACTGCACTAAATACTTAAAAATATAAGTTATGAACATAACAGAGCAAAAACTTGATTACTTAAAGGACCTTCCTGTTAAGTGACTTATTAAAAGAAAGACCGATACCTTCAGTCACTTATAGTTTCTGCATTACTGTTTGCAGCATGACATATTCAAAACAATGCTAATCTTTCAGTTGGCATGAACAGAAAGAAGAAACAGGCTTTTGCCTGAGTAGAACCAAAAGATACCTCAAACTTATCCAGGCACATATGGCACTTAATTTCAGAATTATAACTGCTTTAAAAAACTGCATTAGTCCACTAAATTATTTAATCATAGGCTGTGTCAGTTTTTATACTACTCACAATCAGATAAAACCCTACTAGTAACAGAGTTCAGTTAGGAATAGATCCTACATGTTAGGTAATGCACAACACAAAACACCCTTCTTATCCAGAAGCTTTTACTTTATGTTTTTAAGCTAATTGTTATAATGCTTGTGTTTTAGGTCAGCTAAGAAAAATTTTCCTTGCTTTTATCAGTTTCAGCCTGCATGTTCCAGCACCTGGTGCCTCTGAGAAATTATAAGCAAATGGTAAGTCAGTCTTTGGTTGTAGAAAGTGAGACAATCTTTGAAACTGCCTAGATCAAGTACCACAAACAGTTTTGGAGATCAAGGTATAATTTGTCTAAGGTATGACCTTACACAGGAATTCAGTGAAACCTACTAAGTAAATGACAAATTTAAAGTTAAATTAAAAAAATATAGTTAAAGCAAAGCTTAACCAACAGACTGTAAGAAAACATTCTTTAAAAATATCATATCGTATGCCATTTCACAAAAAAAAACAGTATTGCAATTCACTGGGGGTTTTTTGTTAATTTTTTTAAGTTAACTCTTGGTTAACAGAAAAAAAATGTTATCCAATTGTCAGGTTTTCTGCCACATTGTGACTGATATCTCTGGACCAGTAGGTGAGAAAAGGCATTTCTTTACAATTTGATATCATTCATCCAATTTCAAGAGTCATAAGGCACAAGATGTGTATGATACCTGACTAGATAGATAAAGGGTACAGAATGCTCTCTGCTGGTAGGTGCTGGAAACTTTGAAAGTTGCAAGGCTCTGGGTTGTTTTCTTTTATAATACCACTACCTTTTACACCACCCTACCATGTTTTAACCACTTGCTCTTCAAGCTAGGAACTTCAAAAGCTAAGAAGATATACTGCACAGGTAACTTGAAGTACAGAGAACAGTTATGTAGATTGCTGTTAATATTAAAGTCTGGTCTTGTACTATCTGCCTCAGTGGTTTAATAAGGTCAGTTGGATAGAGGAACCCTCATGAGAAAAAAAAAAGTTATTTCCAGTGCACCAAGATATGTCGTCCACAGTTTTAGAAAATAGACTGAAAGGCAACTAACATCATACTAAAATAATCAAATATTCTGAAAGACTATTTTTTGGGAATTAGAAGGGACGTTTTTTGTTTAAGTCACAGCTCACCTGCCTGCCAGTGGGGCTTTTTTTTCTGCCTGGTTTTTCAAATTATACATTTGTCAGTTCCTTTAGTAATATATAGACACACTCAGATAACACAAGCAGGATTAATGCTATGAAGTCTATCAAAAAAATTTCTGGCCAGTAACACCTCCCCAGTAACAGTACCTAAATTAACAACTATTTTAGTTTAGGCAGATTAAAGCTGTAATTACAGGTGTGGCTGGATGAGCAATATCAAAATGAGGTTTAAGAGAAGAAACATTGTAAAACTAGAAAATTATTAGAGTATTTCAGATTCCACCAGTGTTTTTATCAGTTAAACTCTTGCATTTGACAACCTATTTGGTAACATGATTTAAAACAAGCATAAACCTCTACGTTTTCCACTTCAAACATGAAACAAGGGAAGGGAGAAACATATAATCCAGAATGGGCTCTTCAGTCAATACATCATGATTATGTACAGCAGCACTATCACATATTTTTAATCTACTTTTTAAAGACTGTCCTTTTCATAGATAAAAATTAAACTGCAGTGTTAAGGAGGGTTCTTAACTGCAGTGTTAAGGAGGGTTCTTACCACAAAAAGTAAATAAAACTTGATAGACAGGTTTTATTAATCAAAGAAAAGCATTTTCCTTACTTTTCCAGTTCTAGAGACTCAAAAGCTCATGGCCCTGTATATCAAGTATTTCTCACTACAATTCAACAGTGTTGGATAAACTATATTTATACAATTCTAATTAATTTCAAAACTTCTGCTCTACCTGTTGTGGAGAAAGCATTATTGTTTCAGTAAACAAACTGACTAAACAAAGTAAGTATTCAAAAAATTAGGATGACTAAGCATGGTCACTCCTAATAAGAACCTATACTCTGAAAAGAGAGAATTCATGTTGTACAGGGTTTAGCTGGGATAAACTTCGACTTCTTCATAGTAGCTGCTATGGGTCTGTGTTTGGGTTTGCGCTAAACACAGGGTTGATAATAGATGTTTTTGTTATTGCTGAGCTTGCACAGAGCCAAGACCTTTTCTGCTCCTCGTACAGCCACGCTGGGGAGGGGGGCTGGGGGTGTGTAGGAGGTTGGGAAGGGACACAGCCAGGACAGGTGACCCCCAACTGACCAAAGGAATATTCCAGACCATATGACATCATGCTCAGCAATAAAACTAGGGGGGAGGTTGTTGTAGTGCTGCTACTCAGGGACTGGCTGGGCATCAGTCAGTTGGTGGCAAGCAATTGTTTCCATTTGTATCATTTGTTTTCCTTGGGTTTTACTTTCCTCTCTGGTTTTGGGGCTCCCTCCCCCCTTCTCACTTTTACCCTTCCAATCCTCCCTCATCACACTGAAGGGGGTAGAAAAGCAGTTATGGTGTTTAGTTGCCATGACATGGTATCCACAAAAGCTTATATTAATGGGTTTTATGCTCTCCAAGTATTATGCTGACAAAATTTTGTAACTAAACTGCCAATTTTACAATACAAGAAATTAGAAAATTCAGCTATAAAGCTATACTTTGCTGACTGCCGTAATTTCCCTAGCTGGCCTTGATATAATCACTGTACATATAGTATTTTTTTAAGCTTAAGGAAATTTAGGGATAGCAGTCCTGAAGATAGGAAGCTGTACAACCATGTGACCACTGCCATCATACAAACCTAACAAAAGAAGCACAGTAGATAGGGTTATGGATGAGAGGTGACAAAATGAACTATTAGCATTTTAACCCTCTGTCTTGCATTTTCTAAATTCACATCTGGTAAACAGAGAACTTCTGTTTGCTAAAGGGATATCCAAAAAAATTCACATTAGAGCCAAGATGACTGAACCTCCTCAAGTCCTAGCCATCATCTTAGTATACCTGCTTATTTACCAAAATTTAAAATAATCCATGAGATCAAAGCTGTCTAAGGCTCTCTGAAGGGGACTGTGATAGGAGCTATAAAATAACAGGTAAGACAAGAAGCACATACAAGATCTGTAAGAAATCTAATGGCTACTATCTTATATATGTAAAAAAGAAAAATCATTTGATAGACAGAAATTTAAGAACATTATTCAAATTACATTACAGCATATAAGGCCCTTATAAATAAAGTACAAGGGAAAGACCCTGGTGAAAATTCCACTTCCCTCACCATTAATGGCTAGAGAGAAAGGATTTATGTAGATCCTCACCCTCAGATAGATGTTCATTAAACTGATTGAGAATTTTTTTACTTACAAAGTTTCACTGAAAACTGTCAATTGTCAAAGTGGACATAGCTTAGAAAATGTTTCCAATTAAACAGACTTTATTTCAAAATAACAGAACTAAGGCATTTCAGCTTTACACCATTAAAATATTTCTAAAATGAAACACTAGTTAAAATCAAAGTGTGCTAGACCTTAAATTAGAATGCATTTTCTTCCATCAATATCACTATGTTGTTTTCAAATGTCAATCTAAATATTTTTTCTGACATAACTTTTCAGGAAATTTCATCAGAGAGGCCATGCGTTGTTTTTATTTTGTTGTGGAGTAGAATATCATTGAAAACCATACAAAATACCCTACAGAGAGAAGGTTCACACTATTTACATTATTACTATAAGTAAACACAAGTAAGCAAACAAGACAACATATTCACAAATGCTAATGATAGAATAGAATCAAAGAAACATCAAGGTTAGAAGAGACCTGTAAGATCATCAAGTCCAACAGCCTACCCAGCATTACCGCTGTAACCACTAAACCACATCACCCAACGCCAGATCCAGACACCTCTAAAACACCTCCAGGGATGGTAACTCCACCACCTCCCTGGGCAACCTATTCCAATGCCTGAACACCCAAACAGGGAAAACGTTCTGATATCTAATCTGAATCTTCCCTGTCTCAGCTTAAGGTCACTTCCTCTGGTCCTCCCACTGTAGGCTTGGCAGAAGATAGCAGCCCCACCTCACTACAACCGCCTGTCGGGGCATTGTAGAGAGTAATGAGGTCCCCCGTGAGCCTCCTTTTCTCCAGACTAAACAAATCCAGCTCCATACTTTCCAAAAATCCAAGGAAATAAGAGATGTAGTGAAACAAAAAGATCCTTGCAGAGTTATCCTATCTGTTCTATTATACTAAACTTTCATAGCATCATAGAATGGTTTGGGTTGGAAAGGACCTTCAGGACCATCTCATCCCAATCCCCCTGCCATGGGCAGGGACACCTTCCACTAGACCAGTTTGCTCCAAGCCCCATCCAACCTGGCCTTGAACACTTCCAGGGATGAGGCAGCCACAGCTTCTCTGGGCAACCTGTGCCAGGGCCTCACCACCCTCACAGCCAAGGATTTCTTCCTAATATCTAATCAAAACCTCTACTCTTTCAGTATAAAACCATTCTCCCTTGTCTTGTCACTCCATGCCCTTGTAAAGAGTCCCTTTACAGCTTTCCTTTCAGCCCCCTTCAGGCACTGGAAGGTGCTCTAAGGTCTCCTTGGAGCCTTCTCCAGGCTGAACAGCCCCAACTCTCTCAGCCTGTCCTCATAGGAGAAGGGCTCTATCTCTCTAATCATCATAATTGTTAATATCTTCCAATCAGCTAAAGCATTTCTCAAGACCTATTTTAATAACAGACTTTGAAAGTCAGTATTCCTAAATAATTTTAAAATATTTTTAATTAAAAAAATGCAATACTGTAAAACAAACTGTAATTATTGCAAATCAAATATGCCTCCTCAGAAATCAAGTTTTCTCCCACAAACTTGCCCACCTCAAGCTGAAATATGTCTGTTCATATTTTGCAAGGTAAGAAAGGGACTAAAGTCTTTCCATCTTGTTCACGTCATACACTTGCAAAGCTCTCATTTGCTAATCTGTTATAACACACAAACCAGAGAAAGACAGCCTGATTTATACTCCACCCAACCAACCTCTTCTGTCAATGTTCCCAAGTAAAACAGAATAAGAATTTAATTTCCCCTCCCCCTCCAGAGAGGTCTCTCATGATGTGGCTTCTTCATTGCCTTATGTGAGTTAAACAGCCGATTTCAAAATTGAGGAGGGAGAGATGAGTAAGACTTTACTAATGAAAAAGGATAAAAAACATTTTTATTTAAGTAGAATATTAAAAATAACACCAAAGAAATGCAGAAATACAAGTCTCATAAGAACATCTTAGTTTAGTTAAACCTGTTTCTAACTTCAATTGCTGAAGTGTTCATATGTCTTTTTTGGAAAGCATATTGAAATTATATCAAATATATAAGCTCTCCCAAAAGCAAGGAGATAATGAGGTTGACTAAAAAAATATGGCAACAAACTACATAGTAAAAGAAAAAAGTTGTCTTAAAATTACTTCCTTGAATAAGTGACTGGTAAAATCTGAGAGGATAAATGCACTGCTACTACTTGGCTATTCATTAATATATGACAAATATTTTTTCATGATTTATAAGAGTAAGTTACACCTTCCAGTGTGAGAAAGTTGGTCATCAATTAGTGACTAAAACACAAAAACTGCATTTCCGTATTTGTGAATTTTCTTTATTTGTATGAGTTGCAGATATCATTTTATTAATAAAAACCTACATGCATCCTATAAATACATCTCAATTCTAAACTGATATGTTAAAATAAAAAAGAAGCAAGTCTTAGGCCACACAGTTCCAAGTTACTGACTGAACTGCCAAGCTATGTTATGGGCATTTGGAGAAGGCCCAAGAACTGATCCATAAAGTTAGTCCTCATAGGATCACACCACAACAATCCACACTGAATCCTTCCATCTCTGTATCCAACCTACAGATGTTCTGCTTACTTTCTATGTACTTTATTCTCCAGGCATTTGACTCTAAATGACTACCATCTTCTTTTCTTAAGGATCTAAAGCTCACTACTGTGAAAGAAAAGGCTAATTACACCCTTCCGTTTCTCTGAGGCTTTAATACAAAGCTTACTACTACAGTATTCAGACAGCACTATTATCCCAGCTGTTGCTAAGGCAAATGTGAACTGTGGGCCATATGCTACAGATACATGGAAAGCCACAATTGACCATGCAGATAAATCAAATAAATAAACTGAAGACTAGATTACTCAGTAATGTTTTTTTTTAAAAATGTTAATAGAATTTACACAATTGCATGTTGAGCACTTTATTTTCATAATTTGTTCAACTGCAACAATTTGCAGTGAAGTATCCATTTTTTTCTAGCAAGGGGATGGATTTTAAAATGCAGATAATTTACATTTTAAATGTCACAGAGTTTTACATATGTTAAAAAAACATAAAAACCCCACTGAAATGGGATTATCATCACTATATGTTTTAATTACTTAACAATTAAACATTTAAAAATATCCCAAAATAAGTGTTATGTATTTCAGGTCATCCTGTTATGAGAAAAATACAGTTATAGTTGTTTGCCTACTATCACTCACTGAAGAATGAAAATAAGTGTGTACAAAGTAAGATATGGAGCACAGCGTTTCTATATATATGTAGAGCATCACCTGCGAGGAAAAACTAAAGTTGATCTTTTCAGTCTTCCCTCGGATGCAAGTGATATACACCCACATTTTAGAGAGGTAGCTCAATCTTTCTAGTGTGAAACATGAACATAATTTCACAAGTTACAGGCTACTTTTGGGAAAGATTCTCAGTTCTCTGCAGCTTTGCTATTGTAGAAGTATAGAATCAATTTCTTTTTTTCCAAACTGGAAATTACTTTAGTATAAAGGAGTCCCAGAGACTACACATTTATGGGAAACTTCTGGCAATACAGAAGCATTAAAAATGAAGCATGATACTCTTCTAGTTTCATTAACATGCCATTTAAACAGAAACCAGAAACGGCTGAAATGGATCAAGCCTCAACTACCTTAAACTTGCATCAAGATTAACATAGACACTCAAGTAGAAATAAAGAGTAGCTAGTTCTCAGTTCCCCATCTTTCCTTTTTTCATTTGACACTGAGGCACCTACACGGGTAGGGATACTATCTTTTGCTAGCTATTCACCCAGGCTTTCAAACTATCGAGTTCCTTTCCTGTTTTCCAGTAGTGTAATATCTTACCACCAACCTCTGTGATAAAACACTCAACTGAGAGGAGAATATAAAGGAAAATATCTGTTCTTGGGAGAATAGACTGTTTATCTTCTCCAAAAAATTTCAACTCTTCGCATTAAACTCACAGGACATGATCCAGGGACAATTCTCAATTCATAACCCTTTTTTCTGTCTTTAACAGTTGCCATGGGAAACCATAAATTAAAGCTTGCAAAACCACAAGTTGCCTTCACAGACCATACATTTGACATGACTGCATGCTTTGGCACACATGATAATATTGGATAATGTGAAATAGCAGTTTAGTACTATATAGAGTACTGTTGTTAATATAAATTTGTCTTGGATATAAATATTCATTTACATTTGTTTTCCAGGCTCATGTTACAAAGAACTCGAGCTCCTCCCAATGCTAATTATTCCCAATGTTTACGGACAGCAAACATCCTTTTCCACATCTTCTAAGACACTGGCTGTTGAGTAAGCAATTCTTATTTCTAAAGGGTATTAAGGAAAGTTTTCAAACATAGTTCTGTCCTTTTCAGTGGAAAAATAACTATATGCCTTTCACACAGGTAATTATAAAAATGCTCTCACATTATCTGAAGCTAATTAACATCTACATTAACATACTGCTGAGGAATATGTAAGCTACACGAGCACTGCATTTGTTAAACTGTGTCCAGAATGCAGAAAGTTACTGCAAACAAATCACAACTGGAAGCCTACCACTACAGCTTGGCAATGAGCACTCTGGGCCACAACCCACCCCACTCCCCAAAAATAAAACCATCTTTAACTCACAAAGATTCATAAAATGTTTAACAACAATTTGGGTTCTATCATAATCAACCACAAGAACAATGCTAAGCAACTATGACGCAATCATTAAAACTATTATTGGTCTTCACAGGGTAAATCTATTCTACAAAATTATTATATATTATTAAAAGAAAAAAATGCTTCTTAAATAGTCTTGTATGCCCCAATTCATAATAGATTTCAGTGAATAAGTATTTTATCATATTTTAATACCCTATAATTTAGGGACAAACTTCTTGAAAGTCCAACTGAAATTCTAACTTCTTTAAGGAAGCAAATACGTTGATATAGATCAGTTTCAAGTAATTAGACCTATTTAAACCCACTGAAGGGAATACATTCACAGAAGTATGATTTAAAAGCATTATTTGACAAACAACTTCACTAATGAACCTGTACACAACTTGATTTACAGAATATTTATGTCATAACCATGTACATGAAATTAAACTGAATTCTTTCAATCAAGGTGAATGTCATATTAAAACCTCTAAGTTCTGTACAGAAAATTTAACCTCTTTGACGTCTGATGCTATTTCTATAGGGGCATTTTAAAACTAAACTACATTGAGGGGAACCTCAATTCATCCCACTCATACCAGTTTAATGCCAGCAAGAGATGCCCAGAGCCTGGAGATGGATCTCAGGTCAGCAGGAGAGCAGCTGAAGGACAACACCAAGGAATTCCAGGCACTCCAGCCAGTAAGCCAGCTTCATCAAGGGCCCAACTTAAACGCCTCTATACAAACACACGCAGCATGGGGAATAAACAGGAGGAATGAGAGACGTGCACACACCTACGATCTTACTGGCATCATGAAAACATGGTGGGATGACTCCTATGACTGGATTGCTGGAATGGAAGGATACAGGCTCTTTAGCCTGTATCAGGAAGGACAGACAGGGAAGACAAGGAGGCAGTGTTGCCCTCTATGTCAATGACCACCTAGAATGTACGGAGCTCTGCCCGAAGATGGATAAGGAGCTGACCGAGAGCTTATGGGTCAGGATTGAAGGGAGGACAGGGACAGGTGATTTATAGTGGGGGTCTGCTACAGGCCACCTGACCAGAAAGACTGAGCCAATGAGGCCCTCTACAGACAGATAGGAGCAGCTCCATATTCACAAGCACTGGTGCTCATGGGATGTGGAGGCTCTTGAGCCTAGTAGGGGAACTTCTAGGGTAATGCCCTGGAAAAATCTGCCACAGCCTTAGAGAACAGCTTGGGGTGAGAAAAAGGAGCTTCTCCCATGGTCCCTTGCAGCACTATGTTAATCTGCCCTTTCCCTATAGGTCACTGCCCTTTATCCTGCCCTTCCCCTATAGGTCATTGCCCTTTACCTTGACAATTCCCTATAGGTCATTGCCCTTTGCCCTGCCCTTGTACTGCCCCTATGCCCACAGACTATTAGCCCCCTGACCCATACTTAACCCAAGACACTGCCCTGTTCCCGTGTCTTTTTCCCTGGAACCCTTTGGCGTGATTGTACAATAAACCTCACTGGAACTCTATAGAGAGACCCTTCCTGTCTTTCTTCGCCGAGCTAGCCGTGGTGTGTGACTGTGGATTTACTGGCTGTCTGTGCCTGCCCAAGTAGCTTTTCTCAGAAGGNGCAAAGCATCGTCCATTCCACCACGCTGCTACAATGGGAGACCTCAACCACCCTGACATCTGCTGGAGGGACAACACAGCAGGGCACAGGCAATCCAGGAGGATCCAGGAATGTATTGATGAGAACTTCCTCCTCCAAGTGACAGAGGAACCAACAAGGAGAGGTGCTATGCTGGACCTTGCTCTCGACAACAAGGAGGGGCTGGTGGGGAACGTGAAGCTCAAGAGCAGCCTTGTCTGCAGTGACCATGAAATGGTAGAGTTCAAGATCCTTGGGGCAGCAAGGAGAGTGTATAGGAAGCTCACTGCCCTGGACTTTAGGAAGCAGACTTTGGTCTCTTCAGGGAGCTCCTTCGTAGAGGTCCATGGGATAAAGCTCTGAAGGGACAAGGGGCTCATGAAAGCTGGTTGTTATTCAAGGATCACCTCTTCCAAGCTCTGGAGTGATGCATCCCAATAAAGAGGATGTCAGGCAAAAATGCCAGAAGACACCTGCATGGATGAACAAGGAGCTTCTGGACAAACTCAAACACAAAAAGGAAGCCGACAGAGGGTGGAAACAGGGACAAGTAGCCTGGGAGGAAGACAGAGAGACTGTCTGAGCATCCAGGGATCAGGTTAGGAGAGCCAAAGCCCTGAGAGAATTAAACCTGGCCAGGGACATCAAGGGCAACAAGAAAAGCTTCTAAAGGTACACTGGTGATAAAAGGAAGACTACAGAAATATGGGCCCTTTCCAGAAGGAAATAGGAGACCTGCTTACCCAGAATATGTAAAAGGCTGAGGTACTCAATGACTTTTTTGCCTCAGTTTCCACCAGCAAGTGCTCCAGCCACACTGTCCGAGTTGCAAACGGTCAGGGACTAGGAGAATGAAGAACCACCCACTGTAGGAGAAGATCAGGTTTGAGAACATCTAAGGAACCTGAAGGTGCACAAGTCCATGGGACCTGATGAGATACATCCAAGGGTCTTGAGGGAACTGGCAGAGAAAGTGGCTAAGTCACTATCCATCCTATTTGAGAAGTCATCTCAGTCCAGTGAAGCTCCCACTGCCAGGAAAAGGGGAAACATAACCCCCATTTTTAAAATGGAAAAGCAGAAGACCCAGGGAAATACAGGCCAGTCAGTCTCACCTCACTGTTTGGCAAGATCATGGAGCAGATCCTCCTGGAAACTATGCTAAGGCACATGGAAAATAAGGTGACTGGTGACAGCCAACATGGCTTCAATAAGAGCAAATCATGCCTGACAAATTTGGTGACCTTCTATGACAGGGCTACAGCAGTGGTGGATGAGGGCAGGGTGACTGATGCCATCTATCTGTAATTCTGCAAAGCATTTGACACTGTCCCACACAACATCGTTGTCTCTAAACTGCAGAGACAGATTTGACAGATGGACCACTCAGTGCATAAAGAACTGGCTGGATGGTCACACTTGTGATCAACGGCTCAATGTCTACGTGGAGACCAGTGACAAGTGACCTTCCCCAGGGGTCGGTATTGGGACCAGCACTGTTTAACATCTTTGTTGGTGATATGGACAGTGGGATCAAGGGCACCCTCAGTAAGTTCATTGATGACACAGAGCTGTGCGGTGCAGTCAACACGCTGGAGGGAAGGGATGCCATCCAGAGGGACCTGGAGAGGCATGAGAGGTGGGCTTGTAGGAACCTTATGAAGGTCAACAAGGCTAAGTGCAAGGTCCTGCATCTGGTTTGGGGCAACCCCAAGCACAAGTACAGGCTGGGCAGAGAATGGGTTGAGAGCAGCCCTGGGGAGAAAGACTTGGGGGTGTTGGTTGACAAGAAGCTCAACGTGAGCTGGTAATGTGCACTTACAGCCCAGAAAGCCAACGCTGTCCTGGGCTGCATCCAAAGAGGAGTGGCCAGCAGGTCAAGGGAGATGATTCTGTCCCTCTACTCTGCTCTGGTGAGACCCCACCTGCAGTGCTGCCTCCAGCTCTGGAGTCCCCAGCACAGGAAGGACATGGACCTGCTGAAGCAAGTCCAGAAGAGGCCACCAGGATGATTAGAGGGCAGGAGCACCTCTGCTATGAGGAAAGGCTGAGAGAATTAGGACTCTTCAGCCTGGAGAAGAGAAAGCTCCAGGGAGACCTTAGAGCAGCCTTCCAATATCTGAAGGGAGCCTGCAACAAAGCCAGAGAGGGACTCTTTATCAGGGAGTGTAGCAGTAGGACAAGGAGTAAGGGCTTAAAGCTGAAAGAGGGTAGATCTAATCTAGATGTTAGGAAGGAAGTCTTCCCTGTGAGTGTGGTGAGGCCCTGGGACAAGTTGCCCAGAGAAGCTGTGGCTGCCCCATCCCTGGAAGTATTAAAGGCCAGGTTGGATGGGGCCTGGAACAACTTGGTCTAGTGGAAGGTGTCCCTGCCCATGGCAGGGGGTTAGAACTAGATGGTGTTTAAGGTCCTTTCCAACCCAAACCATTCTATGATTCTATGAAATATTTTTTTGGAGTCAGAAGCTGGAAAAGAAAAAGACTAGAATATCCATACTGCACTTACAGATGGTTGGTGTGTTGGATAAAATTGAGGTGATGACAGATCCTAAGAAACATACACATGCTACTGCTAAATATTATAAGAGACTTCAAGCTACAATGTGTACATGTTGGGTTTTTTTTTTTAATTTAATACAATACTATTTACCACCTTTACATAAACTGAGTGTTTTCATGAAAATGAGATCAGACAAATTCACCCTGGAACCCTGGCTAAATCAGTCTCAGAACTGATAATAATAACATTCAGAATTTGTGACTCCACAGCAGATTCAAAAAGTGAAACACATTTCCTTCAAAAGGATGGTAAAGGGCTGCCCACAGTATTACATATTGTCTGTATGATTTCAGTACATACTAGAAAAATAATTTCTCTATAAGGATTGAGATAATAAAGAGGCAGCATTCCAAAGTGAATTTGCTAAGAATAAGTACCACCAAATCAAAACAATTTTATTCCATAAAGCAATGTCTTGTGGATTAAGAACTGAGTGTCATGTCTCAACTTTTTAATGACTTTCTATATAGGTTCTCATAACAATTTCACTAACAAGTTGTAGAAGTATGATCTAGACAAAAATACTGCAAGACTGCAGTATACCCTACTGTAAAACTTTCAAAATATCAGTTGTTCCTGGTAAAAATGGATGTACAGAACAGAGGTGAACAAAAGCAGCTTTCCAGAGCACTGCCTTAAGAATAGTACCATAAAGTATTTGTCATTAACAACTTTTCATGTAACATAATTATTTTATTAATCTAAAGATCATAATGAGCTTTTGGTGTTGAGTGTTTGAGGCCCACAACTGCTTTTAAAAACAAAATCAAAATTTACACTTTTCTTGACTAAGTGGAATAATCTTTTTAAACAAAAGAAATTCTGTAAGAAGCAGCACAAACTTTTTATTTATCTGAGAAAGAGCAATTGTAACAACATGAGAAGAGAGGTAAGCTCTTCAGAAAGACAGCAATATGTTTATAACAGCTTGCAACACGAATCTAAATTATCACCAAAGGAGCAGCTATATTCATATGACAGTAGTATACAATGTCATCTACAGTACTTTTCTGACTACTCATCCTTCTAAGTCTTTAAATAGAGTTGTATCTATGACTTAGGGTGGTACAACATCAAGACAAATGCAGACCAATTAGATTTCAGATAAAAAACATTAAAAACAAAAGCTCAGAAATTATTACTTATACAAAGATGATAGAAAGAAATGGTGCTGTTCAGTCTGTAGAAGATTAGATAGGTGCAAGACACAACAGCATTATTTGATATGCAAATGATCGCTAAAGATAAAAAAATAAAATCTATGTGAATTGTTTGTCCTTTCCCATTGGAAAGAAGTCAAGAAGTGTCATGCCTAACTGCAACAAAAATGATTCAGGCTAAGCATTAGAGGAAAACCTTTGTAGCACTATGAATTTGAACAGGTTTCATGGCAAGAGTAAGGAAACTCCATTACTGACATTTTAACAAAAAAAATGAGATAGAAGTTATTCAGAGTGATACTGGTACATCTCATCCAACATGAGGTTAAGAAGATGGGAAGCCCCCAAGCCCTTTACTGCTGTATTTCCTAAAATCACAGAATCTTTCTCTGGAAATCTTCCCAACTTTTCTACTAGATATAAAGAAATTGTTACTTATTTTGATTAACAGACTATATTGACATTCATTTTCAAAGAGCATAACTTGAAATTCAATCTTAAAGGGATAGCATATGAGACAAAGAACAACATATATTTGTGAGGTTTTTCAGGACAGATTATATTTACTTTCCACACACTCTTTGAATATTTTTCAGGGAAGGGTCCCACCACTTTCTCCAGAGTTTCAAATGCCTCATGAAAAACCTGAGCTTTGGCTGTTCCAGCTTAAAACTGCCGCATTCAGAAGCATCCTTGCATAAAAAAGTTAAGACTTGAAGAAAGAAACAAGAATGAATGCTTATTTTGGCCCTGTCAGAAAATATATTTGAATAAATTTCTTCCACCTTTGTTCTGAAAGACAGAGAGTGAGATGATAATTTTTCTTAACAAGTACCTCTGAGAGCACTGAAGTCTGTACTACAGAGTTGAGAAGATTGCTAATTCTTCTTGCCAACCACTATACATGCAAGGACCAAGTGTAGAGAAATCTCCATGGAGAGGTCTTATAAATACCTAAGAAAATAAAAGCAATCTTTCCAAATTATTCAGAAAATAATCAAGAACTCATTAATAATTTCTGGAAGAAATACAACTTATTTCTGGAAAAGAGTACAAAATCATATAATTTCATAAGGGCTGTTACTAATTCTTACAGATGTTTTCCTAGAAGAACTATATGGAAACAGGATGGTAAATATATGAATTCTTCTCTTTGGAAAGCAATGGACTAAAAATATTGTGGAAGACTTTTCTCTATATAGATCTTTAGAAGTTGTCTTAGGTTAAAAAAAATCCAATATTCCAGAGTATTGGGAAAGTAGAGCAAATGAATAAAGGATTTTGATAAGTAATCGATCTAGGGTAATGGAGACAACAGAATATTTTATGGGCTCAAAAGAAGTAAAATACTTCATGTTAACTTCTCGTAGAGGAATTTATAGAACTAAATTTTTTTACGAAAGGAGATGATAGCAAGAAAACAGAGCAACTATTGTGTTTGCATAGCTAAAAATATAATAATTACATAACAAAGAAAGGATAAAGTCCAGTCAAGAACTTTTGGATAAAACTTCAGCTGCTCTGGTACCTTTACTGGAACAGAAGTGAGGGAAAAATTTCTGTAGCAGGGAAATTTTACTCCGTTGAGTAAGTAAATAGCCAACCAAAAGAAAAAAATATACCTTCTGTCATCTCTCAAACAATTGTCTGAGTTGCAAAATAACTTCTTCCTCATTCAGATTCTGTTAATCAGACAGGTCTCATTCATAAAATGTCCTGAGGTGGAAGAGACTTACAAGGATCATTGAGTCCCTGCACGGGACACCCCAAAAATCCCACCCTGTGCCTCAGAGCATTGTCCAAACACTCCTTGAGCTCTGGCAGCCTTGGGGCTGTGACCACTGCCCTGGGGAGCCTGGTCCAGTACCCAAACACCCTCCATGTGAAGAACCTTTTCCCAATATCCAGCCTAACCCTCCTGACACAGCCACAGCCATTCCCTCAGGTCCTGTCACTGGTCACCAAAGAGAAGAGATCAGAGCTGCCCCTCCTCTTCTGAGAAGGAAGCTGTAGACTGCAATGAGGTCTCCCCTCAGTCTCCTCTTCTCCACACTGAACAAACCAAGTGACCTCAGCTACTCCTCATCAGTCTTGCCCCCAGGGCCTTTCACAGAATCACAGCATCATTAGGGTTAGGAGGGACCTCTGGAGATCATCCAGTCCAACCCCCCTGACAAGGCAGGGTCACCTGGAGCAGGTGACACAGGAACACATCCAGGTGAGTTTGGAATGTCTCCAGAGAGGAAGACTCCATGACCTCCCTGGGCAGCCTGTTCCAGTGCTCTGCCACCCTCAATGGAAAGTTCTTCCACATGTTGAGGTGGAACTTCTTGTGTTTTAGTTTATGGCCATTCCTCCCCATCCTGTCACTGGGCACCACTGAAAAGAGTCTGGCACCATCCTCTTGATGCCTACCTTTGAGATATTTATATGCAGTAATGAGATCCCCTCTCAGTCTTCTCTTCTCCAGACTAACCAGGCCCAGCTCCTGAAGTCTCTCCTCATCAGAGATGCTCCAGATCCCCCATCATCTTTGTAACCCTCCATTGGACCCTCTCCAGGAGCTCCTTGTCTTTCTTGTACTGAGAAGCCAGGAACTGGACACAAACACTCCAGATGTGGCCTCACTAGGGCCAAGTAGAAGGGGAGGATCACCTCCCAGACCTGCTAGCCACACTCTTCCTGATGTACCCCATGATGCCATTGGCCCTCCTGGCCCCAGGTTGCACTGCCAGCTCATATTCAACTTGTCATCCACCAAGACTCCCAGGTCCTTCTCTGCAGAGCTGCTCTCTGGTAGACCAGCCCCCAACCTGTGCTGGTACTTGGGGTTATTCCTCCCCAGGTGCAGGACCCTACACTTGCCCTTGTTGAACCTCATTAGGCTTCTCTCCACCCAACTCTCCAGCCTATCAAGGTCCCACTGAATGGCAGCACAGCCTACAGGTGTATCAGCCACTCCCCCCAGTTTTGTATCAACAGCAAACTTGCTGAGGGTACATTCTATCCCATTGCCCAGGTCGCTGATAAACAAGTTGGATAAGATTGGACCCAGTATTGATCCCTGGGGAACGCCATTTACTACAGGCCTCCAACTGGATTCTGCTCCACTGATCACGACCCTCTGAGCTCTGCCAGTCAGACAGTTCTTGATCCACCTCACTGTCTGTATTAGGTCTGACTGAGATAGAGTTCATTTTCCCTCAGCAGCCCTCACAGTGCTGTGCTTTGCATTGGAAGCTGGAAAGGTGTTGAGAACACACCAGTGTTTTGGCTACTACTGAGCAGCACTGGCACAGCATCAGGGCTGTCTCTCAACATTCCCCCCCCATCAAGGGGCTGGGAGTGGGCAAGATCCTGGGAGGGGACACAACCAGGCCAGCTGACCCAAATTAACCAAAGGGATATTCCATACCATGTGACATCAGCTCAGATATAAAGGCTAAGGGAGGGAAGAGGAATGGGGGGGGTATTCTTTATTCTACAATGCTTCTGGAGCAACCACTACGCATGCTGAAGCCCTGCTTCCCAGGAAGTGTCTGAACATTGTTCACTGATGGGAAGTAGAGATTAACTTTCCCCCTTTGCTTATGCACACACAAACTTTTACTTTTCCTTTTTTTGCTTTAGTAAACTGCCTTATCTCAACCTATGAGTTGTTCTCCATCTTATTTCCTTGCCCCTGTCCCACTGGGGAGTGATAGAACAGTTTGATGGGTACCTGGTGCCCAGCCAAGGTCAAATCACTACACTATCCATTCATCCAACCCACATTTCCTGAGCTTACCTACAAGGATGTTATGGGAGATGGTGTCAAAAACCTTGATAAAGTCGAGGTAGACGACATCCACTGCTCTCCCCTCATCGACCCATCCTGCCGTGCCATCACAGAAGGCTATCGGATTGGTCAAGCATGATTTCCCCTTGGTGAATCCATGCTAATTACTCATGATGACCTTTTTCTCTTCTACAGGCTTGTTGATGACCTCCAGAATGACCTGTTCCATCACCTTTCCAGGGATGGGGGGGAGGCTGACTGGCTGGTAGTTTCTTGGGTCCTCCTTCTTGCCCTTTTTGAAGATGGGAGTAACACTGGCCTTCCTCCAATCATCGGGCACCTCTCTCATTCTCCATGACTTTCTCAAAGATGATGAAGAACCACAGAGTAAAAACAGTAACAACATCTGCCAGCTCCCTCATCACCTATAGGTGCATCATGGGCTCATGGATTTATGGGTGTTGAGTCTGTTTAGCCAATCTCTCACATAACCCTCTACGACCAGGGGAAGTTTCCTTTCTCTGGCCTTCCTCTCTTACCTCTGAGGTCTGTGACTCCTGAGAGCTGTCCTCAGCAGTGAAGACTGAGGCAAAGAAGGCATTCAGTAATTCCGCCTTCTCTGTATCTTCCATTACCAGGATGCCCATTGGATTCAGCAGAGGCCCCACATTTTCCCTAATCTTCCTTTTGTTGCTGATATACTTGCAGAAGCTCTTCTTTTTATCCTTGATGTCCTTTGCCAGACTCAATTCCAAGTGGGCCTTGGCTTTCCTTGTCGCATCCCTGCATACCCTGACAACATTCCTATAGTCCTCCCACATGGCCTGTCCCTTTTTCACATCCCATAAATTTCTTTCTTGCATTTGAGATTTCCTAGAAGCTCCCTGCTCATCCATGCACATCTCCTGCCCCCTTTCCCCGATTTCTTGCTCATGGGGATACATTGGTCTTCAGCTTGGAGGAAGTAGTGCTTAAATACTGACCAGCTCTCTTGGACTCCCTTCTCTTCTAGAGCCCCATCCCATGGAATTCCTCTAAGCAGGTCCCTGAAGAGGCTGATGTTGGCTCTCCTAAAGTTTAAGGTTCTAGTTCTGCTAACTGTTTTGCTTCCCTCACGCAGGATCCTGAGTTCCACCATCTCATGGTCACTAAAGCCAAGGCTGCCCCCAACCTTCATGTCTTCAACCAGTCCCTCCTGGTTTGTTAGTACAAGGTCCAGCAACACACCTTTCCTTGTTGGCTCCTCCACCACTTGCATCAAAAAGTTATCATCAGTGATCTGCAGGAACTTCCTGAACTGTATGTGCTGGGCCATGTTGACTCTCCAACAAATATCAGGGTGGTTGAAGTTCCCCAGGAGAACCAGGGCCTGTGACCACGAGGCTATTTCCAGTTGCCCATAGAAAGCCTCATCAACTTCCTCCTCCTGATCAGGTGGCCTGTAGTAAACACCCGCAACAATGTCATCTATATCAGCCTGTCCCTTAATTCTCACCCATAAACTCTCACCTCATTCATCTGTCCCTGGGTAGAACTCAATACATTCCAGTTGCTCTCTCACATAAAGATCAACTCCACCACCTTGCTTCTCTGACCTGTCCTTTCTAANTTGAAGTTCCCCAGGAGAACCAGGGCCTGTGACCACGAGGCTATTTCCAGTTGCCCATAGAAAGCCTCATCAACTTCCTCCTCCTGATCAGGTGGCCTGTAGTAAACACCCGCAACAATGTCATCTATATCAGCCTGTCCCTTAATTCTCACCCATAAACTCTCACCTCATTCATCTGTCCCTGGGTAGAACTCAATACATTCCAGTTGCTCTCTCACATAAAGATCAACTCCACCACCTTGCTTCTCTGACCTGTCCTTTCTAAAAAGTACATACTCATCCACAACAACATTCCAGTCATGTGAACTGTCCCACCATGCCTCTGTCACTGCAATGAGATCATGGCCCTGCAACTGCACATCAATTCCCAGTTCTTCCTGTTTATTACCCATGCTGCATGTGTTTGTATACAGACACTTCAGAGAGGCAATCAGGCATGCAGGTTCCCTAGAAGGGGTATAAGAGGATTCACCATAACCATAACCATCCTCGATGTGGTTTTTCCTTTGATCCTTACCTTGAGGGGCAGTCAAGGAACATCATTCACTGCAATGACTGGTATGACCTACTCCTCAGGAGGAAGCAATAGCATGGGTATTGCCACTTTGGACCCCATCCCCAAGTCCTTTGGTTTAAAGCCCACCTCACCAAATTTGCCAACCTGATGCCAAAACTTCTCTTGCTCTTTTAAGACAGGTGGATCCCATCCCTCCCTAACAGGCTGCAATCATTAAAGCACAACCCACTGTCATAAAAGCCAAAACCTTCTTGATGGCACCAGCCACAGAGCCAGACTGATCTGCACTATGCATCTGCTTCTGGCGATCCCCATTTCTCTGACCAGTAGGATAGATGAGAAGATGACTTGGGCACAGATGTTCTTCACCTGCCTCGCCAGGGCTTTATAGTCTTCCTTGATCCTACCTACTTTTTGGCTTGCAGCATCATTTGTACCCACATGAAAAAGTAATAGCGGGTCGTAGTCTGTACTCTTGACAAGTTGGGGCACTCTCGGCAACATCATGGATATCAGCCCCCAGTAGGCAGCATACCTTTCCCAGCTCTATCAGGCTGGCAGATGGGAGCCTCAGTGCCCCGTAACAGAGTCACCCACAATGATCACTCAACATTTCCTTTTACGGTAACTACCATGCGTTGCTGGTGCAGGTTCCCTTTGCTGGCCTTGCTCATGGACATCTAGTCTTTACAGCATCATATCTTTTTGGAACACCTTCCACTAGATCAGGTTACTCAGGGCCCCATCCAACAGCCCCAACTCTCTCAGCCTTTCCTCATAGCAGGGGTACTCCTGCCCTCTAATCATCTTGGTGCCTCCTCTGGACTCGCTCCAACAGGTCCATGTCCTTCCTATGCTGGGGACCCCAGAGCTGGAGGCAGCACTGCAGGTGGGGTCTCACCAGAGCAGAGTAGAGGAACAGAATCATCTCCCTTGACCTGCTGGCCACTCCTCTTTGGGTGCAGCCCAGCACACAGGGGGTTTCTGGGTGCCAGCGCACACAGACAGGGCATGTCCAGCCTCTCACCAACCAGCACCCCCAAGTCTCTCTCCCCAGGGCTGCTCT
>VZSE01008053.1:4785-19521 GCA_013398275.1 Promerops cafer
TTGGTGAGTGGCAGTGCCATGGTGAGCAGGTTTGGTGAGTGGCAGTGCCATGGTGAGCAGGTCTGGTGAGGGGCAGAGCCCTGCTGAGCAGGTTTGGTCTCCCCAGGTACCAGGAGCAGCAGCACAACTGCTACACCTTCGCCCTGGCCTTCGTGAACCGCGTGCGGCGGGCGCGGGGCCGGGGGGCCCTGAGCAAAGCCCAGTTCACCGAGCGCTTCCTGCTGCCCCGCACCAGGGAGGCCTCCAGGTACCTCACCCTGCACCAGCAGCTGGCTCACAGAGACTTCTACATCGTGCCCTTGGCTGAGCAGGAGCAGGACAGTGTGCCTGGCAACCACAGCTTGCTGGAGTAGCCCTGGGAAAGGAGGGGTTGGGGCTCCAGCTCAGGGTTTTAAAACACCATTGACTTCACCCTGCACCTCAGGGAGGGATCAGGATACCACGTCAGTGAAGTTACACACACACACAATGTACACACCACAGAATTTCCATGGGAACTATTCCTGTGCAAAAATGTTTTCTGATTAAACACTCACTGTGTGCTCTGTTCTGCAAAGACACTTCTCACCAGGAATCAGAACTGCTGTGGAGTTCAGGGCTTTACAAATGAACTGTGGGAACTTCAGCTGGAGCAAACCAAAATGGCCTTTTCCTGTCACATTTGTTTACTGATGAGTGAAAAAAGGGAACATGTGCTTGTGTGCTGCTGAAATCCCATCCCTGTCTGACTGCTGATTTCCTTTCCTTTAATTACTAATAAATATACCAACAAATAAAACCAGCCTCTTTGCCCATCAGATTTCTTCTTCCCTTCTGCACTGCAGGGTACAGAGAACAAGCCAAGGTGGAATTCAGATACCTGAGTGAAGCTGCAAATCCCAAGGGAAGAAACACAGCTCACCCAGATGGGGAAAGAATAGATTTGAATTCTGGGAAGAGTTCCTCAATTCTGAGGTGTGATTGTAAAAATAAGTTAAAAATAAGGGTCCCAACTGCAATGACCAAACCTCTCCCCAAATCCAAATCTGAATTCACCAAGACAGTGAAGTCAGGTTTGTGCTGCCATAATATCAGAAATACTGTTCCTAAGGACTGCAGTGTAGCCACCACTCAAACATGCACCTTTTTATCTTTTATATTTTGAGTTGGGACACAGCTTTAATCTTTTCCCTTTCATCTGTTCACTTTCATTTTTCAGTAAAACATTCTCTCCAGTAAACATGATACACCTCATTTTAAACTGCATTTATACACACCAAGTGAGTATGTTGGTAGAAAATATTCTGAGGCAACAGTTCATCACGAGATCAGGTAAAAAACAACAAGAAGTGGTTTTTAAAAAGTGAGGTTTTCTTGTGCAGTCAGTTAAAATTCATCCTGCTCACTGCGCTCACGGGAGGAAACCCAGCGAGTCACGATCAGCTCCTGAAAAAATAAACCCCAGCAATTATGGAAAAAAACCCCAAAAGCTACAGAAAATCAGGGATGGGGACTAGGTCTGCAAACTGCTGTGCATTATGTGACCACAGAGATATTTTAGTAGATGACTGTGTTTGTTCCTGAAAGAGCTGAACTCCCACACACTTTTCCCCTTTTATTTCTGAACTTACCTTAGCCCTGCCATCTCCACAGGTTTTTCAGAAATCCCCACTTCCCCAGGCAAATGCTTACATGCACAGTATCAGCAATGTTCACATTCACATTAGGAGATGCTAAGTTTACAGAAATCCTGCAATGCACTTTTCATGACTTGGGGCATGCAGGAATTGAATTTTATTGCAGCCACGTGTGCAAGACCCAAATCAAGCCAAAGAAGAAGGCACACTTCTGCCAGGGAGCTGCAAAAAAGCAGGGACCACTCACCTGAACCTTGATTCTCTTCATGCACTCTGGGGAGGACATCTCCTCTGCAGTCATGTCAGAAGGTCTGATCAAGTAGCACAGCATGAGCTCCTGTGGGCAGCCAGGAAACAGGAATTTCACTGCATTATGGAAGCACCATGTAGCTCACATTGAAAATCTCAGGGAAATTTCAGTCCCACTGCTCAAAGGAAAATCCTGGGAGATGGACAGGGCTTTAAAAACAGAAGTGGCAGTCAGGAAACAAGGGTCCCTCGGGTCTCCTTGCTGTTCCTCACACAACTTTTAACATTCCTACAGGTGGCAGAACTGTAATTATTGTTATTTAGTAATAATTCTTCCAGGATTCACCTGGATATTGACAAAGGAAACTTCTCTCCCTACAGGCAGATTAACATACTGTTCAGCAGGAGGATTCTCCTCCCAGCCTCACTCCCAGTCCCTGCCCTTTGGAGCCCAACTTTATCATCCCAAAGCTGTTTTTAGCCCAGACCTTGTACCTTAGAAGCATTTGCAGTTGTTCTGTTCAGCCCAGACAGGGACATCCAGCTGAGGGGTCTGCGAAGGGAACCTTCAAAGTTATCATCCACCAACTCAGCAATGACAGAGTAACTGGAAAACACAGCAGGCAGGACAAGTCACAGAAAGGAAACTGGCATTTTCTGAAGACAGCTCAAGAAGTAGAGGCTAAAAACTGGCATTAAACAATGTCAGCTTGCAGGCTGCAAGCTGTGAAATTGAGTCTTTTTCTATAAGGAAAAGAGGAGAAATACTGAAGTTGTGGATGTGCCCAGTGGTGCCTTCCCTCCCCACCCTTCTGATATTTGTAGCATTCTCTTTGTTAATGCCCAGCTGACATTTATAACCAATTTATTATCTAGGAGTTCATCCTGACTAGCCAGCAAATAAAGACTATTATCATCCCTTAAAAGTTCTCCCAAATTACATAAATTACCCACACCACACATTTTTTAAAGACAGTATTACAAAATCCAATTATTTTCCTGAGTCCACCATCATATGAGTAATAAACCCACTGCAACTTTATTTTTTAATGCAAATAAATGTTATTTATATTCAAAGAAATGGTGTCATTTAGCTCCTCTGCCAACAGGATTTTCACACTCCCAGTGTGAACACAGCTGGGATTTTGAATACACAACGTATTTTGAGTGATGAATATGTGCTGAACCAGTGAAGATGCTGAACTGGTGGGAGTGAAATTTAACTTAAAGCAAAGGAAGGAGCCAGAAACAGGAGTGTCAAACCTGGCATGGTAGAAGGGGGGCCCTTTTCGATACAGCACTGCAATGACAGAGAAACACCTCAGTTAGATCAGAGCTTCAGTGAGGTTCATAGCAGGGCCCATCAGTACTGTCTAATGTTTTGTAGATTTTAATTACACAAGACAAAACTTCAACTCTTCTGAATTCTGCTCAGAATTAGGTTGTCCCAGCAAGTGGAGAGAGGGAAGAGCAGGGCAGGGCAGGGCAGGTCAAAGGTGAGGCAGAAGAACCAGAGGAATTAGCAGTTGTTGCAGGAAAGAGTTTAGGATGGAATTTTTTGGCAGGGGTGATGAATTCAGCCAGAGCTACACACTGACCTAAAGGACTGGCTCAGCACAACCCCCAGACTGTGTCACCACTTCAGCAGCATTAAAACATCTGCTGGGTTGCACACATCCAAAAATAGCTCACTTTAATGCATGTTCTCTGCAATAACAGGCATTACTGCACTGCTCATGTTGACGTGAGCTAAATGGAGTTCTTGAATTCCTTTGCAAGAACACCACTAATTAATTCTGTAATATTAAACCCCCAATCAGTAACTAAAAAAAAGCCAAGTCTCTATCCATTCTCTATCTCCCCCCAAAACCCCACACAAAGAAACAGTCTTATCTCCTAAATGGGATGAATGAGGTGCATGAACTTTGATGTGAATTGGGATCTGGATGCAAACCTGTTATTCTAGAGACATTAACACTGCAGGAGATGTGTTTAGAGGAGGACAGAGAAAGTTGGGAGGGGAATTTCAGTGCAATCCTGTAGGAATTATGAACCTCATGAAGCAAACCAGACCTTCCAAGCTGTCTCTTCACCTACTGGGTATGAGATGCTCCTTTCCACTCACATCCCAGCTTCGCTGCTAACCCTAAATGTCCTGCAGCTCCTCACTGAATTCCTCTCTGGGCCTGGAGTTCTGCCTTGCCTGGAGCAGGGCTGAGCAGGAAATGATCCCAATTTTGGGGAGGTACTCACAGAGATCCGTGCCATACTTCAGCCCCACCTTGGGCACCCAGCCCTTGCCCCTGAAGTAGTGGTAGGCCATGTAGGTGGTTTTGAAATCAGGCTTCACCTCACTGAACACCTCCCACAGCTTCATGATGCTCAGGGG
The DNA here is from genome assembly GCA_013398275.1 of Promerops cafer. NCBI lineage: Eukaryota > Metazoa > Chordata > Aves > Passeriformes > Nectariniidae > Promerops > Promerops cafer. The sequence goes on from VZSE01008053.1 coordinate 9,040, forward strand.
CTCCTGCAAACCACACAGCAAGGTCACTGCACTGATACAAACCTGCCATGCTCTGCTGCACAGCATCAGAAATGCCAAATACCACAGGCTGCTGCACAGAGCATGAACTGCAGACAGTAAAACAGAATCCCAAAATTCAAGACAGGAACCTGGTGCTCCACTTAGTGGGTCTTTTGGGCAGCTCACAATCAGTCCCAAAACACCCCTGTTAAAGGAAAGGCTGAGAAACCTTAAACTAAAAGCACAGGCTTGAATTAGTATGGCATTACATGAGTAATAGCTTGATAGAATTAATGTTTAAAACTCCAAGGAATTTTGCCATCTCAGGTGTGATTATTCACCATATTGTTTCTCCTGTATTTCCTGCCTAAGCTACAGCACAAATTCTTTCTCTGCAGGCAGACAGTGCTTAATTATACTTGTCTTGGTAAACTTAAAGCTTTCAGACCTGTATTTCTTGAAGAGAAATACCATTCCTTGCAAAAAATCTTCCCAATTCCTCTGTTTGGTATTTCCTCCTCCAGAATTACCAGCACAAACCACTGCCATGCAGCTGAAGATTCAGACCAAACCACATCCAGAGAAAAAGCATCCCCAGTAATCCAAAATTAATCCAATCTCTTACCTCTCCATAATAAATACTTAAACATCCCAGAGCATACACCAAGAAAAAAGCCTGAGAAAACAAACAGAGTCAATTTAACTGATAGCTCCATTCCTCCTGTAGTTTACATACAAAGCCTTGCAAGAACAAAGGCTTCATTAATTAATTTTCTACAGTGTCATCCCTGCTGAAGGCACGATGTTAAAACTGACACATAAATGTATTTAGAAGCAGGAGAATTGAAACAGGATTCACATAAATGTTGTATTCCTGGTATTTCTATATTTAAGCCCTGTCACTGGTCTCTCTGTCAGTGAGATTACTCACCTAAAGCAAATAGGATTGGACCCTACTTTTTAACCATCTCATGTAATTATCACAGCATATTAAAGCAAAGGTTCATGACTAAGACAATCCAGGTACTTAGGAGGCACAGGAGAACCCTGTATTTTAGAAACATGTTTTAAATGACAGTGTAACACAGATTAAGGTTTACTTTTGCAGATGAAAAGCAAACTAACTTGCACTGTGCTTGACACATACCTCTTCCAAGCTGAGTTGTAAGTACTCAAAAATCCTAAATGGGTTTTTTCTGCACACTAATACTTCCTTCTTGACAAGCTACAAGAAAAATTGACTATTATTAAAATGTTTGAACTGGAAAAAATACTGAATTCTGAAAGATTAGGACCTTTTTTTCTTACATTCTCTTGTGCATGAGTGGAGTCATCTTCAGGACAGGAGCTTCCTTCTTCCTCCTCTTGCACCAGCACATATTCTGGAGCACATTCCCTTGAGTCCATCCCCTGCCAGGCCCTCTGCTCAGGGCTCTGCTTCACCTCGCAGCCACAGAGCACAGCAGGGTCGCTGTGGCAGGCCCCTTCAGCCCTTTCCCTGGCATCCCCCTGCTGCTGCTCCCTGGAGCCACTCCCAGGACCCAGGGCTGCACCTCCTCCCTCCTCGGAGCGCCCGCTGTGGCCCTCAGTGCCTGGGGCTCCTTCCCTGCCAGCAGATCTCCTGCACAGCTCTGCATTTCCTGGGTCTGGTTCCCCTCTGGTGCAGCTGGCCCCAGTTTGTTCAGCCCCATCCCCTCTGGAGAAGGGCAGCCCCAGGGGTTTGGTGTAACTCTCCAGGATTTTGGTGGCGGAGCAGTCGTCGAGGCCCTGCTCCTGCAGGACGCTTCTAGCCCACTGCACACGGCGCTGGTACCTGGGGAACACAAGAAGTGAGAAATTCCAGGGATTCCATCCTCTAATTAACTCCTTTAAACCCCAGAGGGCTCAGCACAGCTCACAAACACCCCCCAGCAAACGTGATCGATGCAATGGGGCTCCAGTTTTCTAGGGAGCTGCATGAACATCAGGATTCTGCTGCCTCCTCTGCCTCTGTTTGGCCTTTCAATTTTCACTGCTGAGCCCTGCCCAAGCTGCTGTGCAGGTTCAAGGAGCAGGAACTCCACCAGGCACCAAGCCCCTTCTCCCAGCAAAGCCTTCAGCCTGAACTGCCCCAAACCAGGCTGGAACTGCAGGATTAGAACAGGGAGCAAGAGCCCTCACACGTCAGCTTTTGCACAGCCAAGGACTGAGAGCAGGAGCTGCAAAACTCTGCTTAAGTGCCTTGGAAACAGCAATGGCACAGCAGAAACACCAGTGGAAAAACCTCCAGCAGAAAGCACCTTTTGGAACCAAACCCCTCAGTTATAGCCCTGAGAAATGACAACAATCCCATCACTGAGATATGTACAACTTTCAGCTACTATTTCTAATATTTTTCGACCATGACAGAGTTTTTAGTGCCTTTCAGTTCCTTCTCTTAGAAAATAACATTAATATCCAGTTGAAACATGACTCTTCACTCTGTGAAGGTGAAAATCTTATACAGCATTTTTTTATTTCCCTGAACAAAATCCCCAGGCAGCAATTTCAGCCCAGATAATAAAGATATTAAATGTAAATTCCATGTGTCAATGCAAATACAAGCCCCCCTGCAGGCTCCTGATAAAACTGGATAATTCAGTGCTGTGCTCTTCATTATAAAGGACACTCCTCTTTGCCCTATTATTTAATTACCATTTAATTTGCACTGGCAGGTCTCTACTGAGGCTGAGCATTTTGTGCACCAATAAAATCACACTTTTATTGATGCTCAGCATCTGCAAGCAGCAGTAACTGTAGCAGCATTAGTAATAATATGGTTACTGTTTTTCTTACCTAAAATTGAGGGCTGAGTAGCAAAATTTTCAAATTTAAGTGAATTTTTTAGTTATCATAAGATTAAAACCAACTGGGTAACTCATCTGCACATGCTTAATAGTTTATACACTATTTAAGCAGAAAAAAATAAATATGTGGTCCAACACTTTGTTTTGTTGAGTGTACAAACTACCAATGTTAACTGATACTTTAAAGAAAGTAAAATATCAATATGTTGTAAAAGTTCAAGAGCTGCTTCAGCTACACCATAAAAATCCCATATGGAAATGGAAGAGATATTTTAAATAGCCTGCCCTAGAAACTTCTTTTCCTGCTCCTCACCTGAAGAATGTTTATTATACTTGTAATTGTTATTAATTAATTACCCATTCTATGCATGCACTCAGCATTCTATTCAGCAATCAACACCTACAAGCTTACATGAAAAACCACCCTGAGTATCATCCCTACCCTTTTCTACTTCTTCTAAAGTGATTTATAAATGAAATAATGAGAAAAGAAATAGAAGCAAGTCACCCCCATTATTTATACAGCCAACAGCCTGAAAGACAGCATGAGAAATAGAAACCAGAACAATCTGTTTCCTAAAAACAGCAAGAAAAAAGCAAATTAACTCACTTTTGAGATGTAATTATGGGCATGTCTGTGTTAACACCTGTGTAAAGAAAAATCATACATTGTTTCACCAATATAAAGATGGGATTGTGTTATTTTGATCACTGGGTGACCTGCAGCCTAGGGATTGTCCCCACTGTCAGTCCCCAAAGCCATTTTGGTCCCACTTTTCAAGCAGGGACACAGCAGAAGCAGGAAAGGTACACATGCAACAGCCTGCACAAAGAACTAAATACACTTTTTTCCTCCAGACAATTAATGGAGGGACAGGATTAATGCAGTGATGGCCACTGGGACTTCACTGTCATGGGAGAGGTGAGTGAAAAATGAGTTTTTACATAAACAGCCAAGAGCAGACTGGGTGTGACAGGCTCCAAGCAGACTGAAAACTTCACCAATCCTTCCCTCATCATTTCAGGGACACCAAAATCTGCAGCTTAAACCCAAGGGAAGTTAGGGGAAAAAAGCCCCAGGATGATCCCTTTACTTCAGTCTTCCCAAGCAACAGCTCAGTGAAGGTTTGGGAGAATGCACTAAGGAATTATCCATGTGGATTTCACATTCTTGGATTTTTCCTAGGCGTGAGAGATGGGGAGAGAAGGATATCCTTCACCTGATCCAATCCAGCAGATGATTCTTCTGCGTGTAGTTTATAAAAACATGCCTTCAATGAGTGAGGAAAGGTGAGAAGAGCCACCAGAGCAGTGCTGAGGTCAAAGAGCCCCCATTTACCTCTCCACTTGGCCACCAGCAGAGGATCTGAAATGCTGAACACTGGCCGGCTCCTGGAAAGGATCCCTTTTCCAAAATAGCCCTGCAAAGGACAGGAAAAACCCCAAATTATCTCATGGCACAACAATTAACTACCTTCCCAGTCAGAAAATATGGAATGGTGAGATCAGCTGGAACAAACAGCTGAACTCCTGCAGCATTTCAGCTGTGCCTAAAGCTTGTTTAGTTGCTGGTGACTGCTTCAATATTAAACACCTGATTTAACCAAGAGTTTAAATCCCACTCAGCCTGGAGAGTGTTGGCTCTTTTTCCTGAATTCTAAATATTTATCAGCCAAAACCTCCCAGCAAATGTTTGAAAACAACACCTGAAACTGAAGAGACACCACTGCATTAGAATGCTGCTGAAATGGTACTCAGACACAAAAAAAACTTAACACAGCCTGTTTTACACAGGAATAAATCACTCTGAAGTTAAAAGAACTATACAAGCATTTATAAAACATTAATACTTCAACCCGCTGAGCTTTAAAAACAAGGAAATGCTTTGAAAAGTTGCATGAAATGTTGAAAGGAGACATAAACATGAAGGCTTTGCAGCTGTTTCTTGGCTCACAATGTCACTTCATTCCACAATTTATTTGCTTGGATAGCAAAGACTTTTCACATTTGATACAGAATATGTATTTTTTGTACTGATTTCAGGAGAGAAGGGAAATATGGAGACTCACAGGAGGCTGAAGGGGCAGGACAGCTAAAAGCAGCAGATTTGAACCAGTGTTATGTTCTACCTGCATTTAAAACACTACAAATATTGTGCAGGCAGGGTGCAGCACCTTGTTGTAGAGCTGTTCAATATCCTCGGGGTTCCTCACAATCACATTGTTGTTGATGATCTCAGCCTGGCACAGTCTGAAATCCTTCCCCCCTACATCCACAGGAAAGGGAGCGTCGTACGACTCGAAAACTCTTCTTTTCCTTCTTGGGGGGTGAAAAACTGCTTCGGCCATGTCTCAATTTATCCTCCTAAAGAGTGGAAAGAAAAGATTTAACACTTGGGAATTAAGGTTCACCCGTTTTTCTGTGTTTCAGCAAGACCCCTTCTACAACAGCAAATTCTCCGTGGATCCTGCAGGGTAACAAAGGTTTAATTCTGCAACTCTTACACCAGACAAACACAGGCAGGGACGTGCTGGAGATGTCTGACCTGCACAGCAGACAGGGATGCTACTCAGCCCAGAGTTTATGAAGGAAACTCCAGTAACAAAGGAGTAAAATACGTTCAGGAATAAAGCAGAGGAACGAGCACAAAAAGCAGAAACCATCCACGCGCCTCAATATGCACCGTTCCGCACAGCGTGAGCCGCAGGGCGTTCGGGCAGGTGGCCCGGCAGGGCCGCGGGCTGAGGGGACGATCCCGGGGCTCGCTCCCTCCCTCAGGGCCGCTCATCCGCGCAGCAGCCGCGGATGCTCCGCCGGAAACGCGGCCGGCTGAGGCGAGGGACGGCGCGCCAGCGATCCATCCCCTCACGGCTGCGCCGCAGCCCCGCCGGGACACTGCCCCCTTCCCGGTGGGCTCGGGGGCAGTGTCCGGTCCCGGGGTGTCCCGGTGNCCGCTCCATCCCCAGCCCCGCTCCATCCCCGGGTTCCGCTCCATGGCCGGTCCCGCCCCGCTCCATCCCCCGTCCCGCTCCATCCTCGCCTGCGGGTTCGGTCTCGCTTCGTCCTAGCCCAGAGGGAGATCCGGTCCCTCCCGAGGGGTTCTGGTGCCGCTTCCCCCCGGTCCCGCGCCCTCCCTGGTCCAGGGGAGGTTTCGGTCCAGCTCCATCCCCGCCCTGCGGGCCCGGTCCCGCCGGCAGCCGCTCGCCCGGGTGTCCCGCCCTGGCTGAGGTGGGGACGCGGTGTCCCGGCCCCTGCTGCCGGCCCCGAGCGGGGGATGCTGCCGGCAGGGAGGGACAGGGAGTGTGCTCCCGGCTCCGCCCGCCGGGCTGCGGTGATGTCCCCGCCGGGCTGCGGGGCTGTCCCCGCCGGGGTGCGGGGCTGTCCCCGCCGGGATGCGCTGATGTCCCCGCCGGGGTGCGCTGATGTCCCTCCCGGCGCTGGCGGCTTTAGCGTGACCAAGTGAGAGAAGGTTTTGGAGTGAGCGGTGAGCAGGGGCAGGAGACACAGGGGAGAGAACAGGAGACACACGCAGAGATGGTTTGTGAGCGGTGTGGGGGACGCAGGGACAGTGTTCCCCTCATTTGGCTCCGGAACAAACCCCGTGGCTCAGTGGCCCCCCGGGACACGGCACCGCTGTCCCTNGGGGGGCAGTGTCGGGTCCCGGGGTGTCCCGGTAGGCAGTGTCCGGTCCCGGGGCGTCCCGGTGGGCTCGGGGGACAGTGTCCGGTCCCGGGGTGTCCCGGTGGGCTCGGGTAGACCGAGCCGGACCGGCCCGCGCGCGCCACGCACCGTCACCGGCAGCGTCACCGCCGCGCCGCCGCCGCGCCTGCGCACTNGTCCAGGGGAGGTTTCGGTCCAGCTCCATCCCCGCCCTGCGGGCCCGGTCCCGCCGGCAGCCGCTCGCCCGGGTGTCCCGCCCTGGCTGAGGTGGGGACGCGGTGTCCCGGCCCCGGCTGCCGGCCCCGAGCGGGGGATGCTGCCGGCAGGGAGGGACAGGGAGTGTGCTCCCGGCTCCGCCGGGCTGCGGTGATGTCCCCGCCGGGCTGCGGGGCTGTCCCCGCCGGGGTGCGGGGCTGTCCCCGCCGGGATGCGCTGATGTCCCCGCCGGGGTGCGCTGATGTCCCTCCCGGCGCTGGCGGCTTTAGCGTGACCAAGTGAGAGAAGGTTTTGGAGTGAGCGGTGAGCAGGGGCAGGAGACACAGGGGAGAGAACAGGAGACACACGCAGAGATGGTTTGTGAGCGGTGTGGGGGACGCAGGGACAGTGTTCCCCTCATTTGGCTCCGGAACAAACCCCGTGGCTCAGTGGCCCCCCGGGACACGGCACCGCTGTCCCTCCGGGTGAGGCTGATCGTGCAGCTCAGAGCCGGCTCCGCAGGACATGCTTGAGCAACTATGAAATAAAAGCACCTGAATAAAATACAAAGTATTTTCACCGTTTAGGACCCGGCATCTCTTTTTCTACAGCTTGAGCCCTGCTTATCAAACCCACAGTGACACTTCACCCACGACACACCTGCTCCTGTTTTGAGGTTACCCTGGGAGGTGCCACTGTCACACAAAGAGGATCAAGACAATTTGGCTCCAGGGACACACTCTCAGCAGAGAGTTCTGATTCCCAGCAGAGATCAGTGAATTCCCTGATGAAAAATTATAATAACACGTCTTTCCTGGGAGGTATTTTATCTCTCATTCCTGTATTTTTATGGGTAGGCAGTAGTGATTACAAGGCCAGACAGGGATTATTGCACAAAACATGAGAATACTCAGCTGGTGTTCTTACAGTTATTGCCTACAGAGGTTCACACCAGCTCAGGACTTTTCATTTGTTGTGATGTTGATTCGCATAAAAAGTGTTGAAGCCAAACCTCAGAGGGGCCTGATGTATTCCTGTCACCAAAGTACAGAGATGCTCTGGTAACTTCAGGTTCATTCTCAGAGCTCTGCCATTAAAATACGCAAATTAAAATATTCCAGGCAACAAAACGAAAGTGACCCAGCATCAAAGATGTCACTCTGACTCAAAATTCCTCCTAAATTGGTCAAGTCTCACTTGAATGAAAGCGGGGCTTATCTCTGCTAGCTGTATCTGTATTTTCCCTTTGTGCAGACACATTTACTATGAGGCATTCACTGCAGGGAGAAGCAGACAAAACACGAGGAGCTACAGGCCACTCACATTTCATTATCAGTGTGCAGCCTTGGAGGGAACCCACAGCCAGACCCTCAATTAACTCAGTCACGCTCCTGTTTCTTCCACCAGTTATCTGCTGCCGTTCCTGATAAGCCCAGATCGTGCTGCAGCCAGAACTTGCTGTCTGAAGGACAGGCTTTGGATGAGTCACACCACATTTCTTTTATCTATCAATGTCTTCTATCAATAATTGTACAGACACTGTACAGCGTCTGCAGGCTCCCTTTTTATGATGAGGCAGCAGATGAGCAGGCAGCAGCCCAGTGACAGGCTCTGACCTGCAGCCCTCGAGGCCACGGCGGATCCCAGGGAGTCGGAAATGTCCCACTGCTGTCAGGAGCCAAGGGGAGAGGGGCAGGGCTGAAACAACCCTGTCTGGAAATGGTAAAATGCACGAGACAGATCTGCACTGTCCTGCAGGACCACTGGAATACGGGAGGAGCAAAATAATATTGTACCTGTGGGTGAGGACAAGGCTGAGGGTTGTGCCGTGTCCACCGCTGGGACTTTGCGGAGCAGGTTAAGCAAACACCTTTCAGGAACGGCACCAACAAAGCTAATCCTGCCCGGAGGCACAGGGCTGCACTAAAAGCCCTGGGGATCGCTTTGCTGGGAGTTTCCAGGGTTTATCTCCCTTCCCGGAGCGCGGCTGCCCTGTCTGCAGTGCGGCAGAGGAGGCGAGCTCCCCGCTGCCCGGCAGAGGCTGCGCGCCCGCCGCTCCTGCCGAGTCCTGCCCCGCTCCCCGCTCTGCGCTCCGGTCCCGGGCTCGGGAATGCGGCCTGGGAGCGCAGGATTCCGTCCTGCCCCCGGCTGATTCATTGCTCTAACGCAGAGCGCTCGGTTGCTTGCTATTTCTTGATCCTCAGCTGATTTATTGCATTTTTAAATAAAGGTCCAAGCCAATGACAGCTTCCTGACAAGGCTGATAGGGCTCTTCCCCACATCACCAGGGCTGTAACCCTTCAACCCTGACACAGTTGCCTTTGCTGCCCGACTCTCAATGTCCCACTGCTTGCACTGCCAGCCCCAGAAATTCCCAGCTATATGGATATAAATATCGATGTGCCATGGCATCCATGGCAGATCCAGTGCATCCACAGGAACCCCTCTGAGCTCCCAGTGTCTTTCCAGGGGGAAGATGCTCCTGCTCTGTGCTGCCACAGGATTTCTCAGGCCCTGGTGGAGGAATGGAGCTGCAAACCAGTTCCAGTGGCAAGACAAGATCTCCCTGCCAGGCTCATTGAACTCCTCCTGTGACCACACACGTGGTGATTTCCTTTAAAATCTGTACAGCATTTGCAATGCTGTGCTCTCAGCCTGCCTGTGGTTTGTGTCCTTCCACAGGCTCTGTTCCATTGCGAAGCCCATCTGGAATCATTTGGAAGAAATATTCCATTTACAAAATAGGAGCTCATTTTATATTATATGAACTAATATTTATCAGCTAATATTAACTAGTTACTGTGCTATGAACTTTCTACCCCAGTAAAATGGAGTTGCCATGTGCAGGAAGGTACAGGGGAGTTTTGTTATCCAAGGTGGTTTTTTGAGTGTTTGGGGATTTTAGAGGCCGTTGGGAGTTAATTCTCAGCCCTACCTCAGCCAAAACATACAGGCCAGGTACTCCTTAAATACATATTTTACATGCTTAGGCTTATTAAAAGAAACAGAAATGTCAGCCTGTAAAACTATTTGCCCATGTAGAAAGCTACTCATAAAATCATAAAAGAATGATCTGTTCTTATAGTGTCTTTAGGTAATTTTGGAATCCGTGCCAAAAAAGAAAAGGGTTTTGCATGGAATCCCATGAAATTCAAGTCATGATTTGTCATTGTAATAATTTCTGTCTGGCTTTGACAGAACGTTCCCGTAAAATTTCGTTATCCCACCCGAGTTGTAATCCACAAAACCCCCATGATGACACTCTGCTTTCTGGATTTTCTTTCTCACAAGGTGATGTGGACAGCAGTGGGAGGATGGGCTGTAGTTATTTACATTAGCCAGTTCCAGTTTCCCCAGACTGACAGAGATTCCCATGGAAATTCTGGTTACATTAACTTTGACAGAGATATGGGACTGTTTTTGGAAACTTAAAAAAAAAAACAACTAGGGAATACTTTTCATTTTTATTAACATGCAGCATCTTAATTTTGTTTATTAAAGAAATAAATCAAGGTTAGTTTCTGCTTAGTTTCAGATGGTTTTCACAGGAGACAAAAAAAGAGAAGTCAAATATTGGCCAAGCATCAGCCCAGTGAGGAATCCCATAATAGCAGCAATCCCGAGGTGGATGGCAGTGAAGGGAACAGCATGAGAAAAGAGGACTTTGGAGATGAGTATGTGAGTGTGTTCACTTCAGACAAGGACAGTGATTGTATGTTCTTGGAGATTAAACACGCTTGGATGTGGAATTCTTGCAGGATCCATGCCGTGCCATGCCATGCCATGCCATGCCATGCCATTA
>VZSE01008053.1:19556-99125 GCA_013398275.1 Promerops cafer
CATCCCATCCCATCCCATCCCATCCCATCCCATCTCATCCCATTATCCCATTATCCCACTCCAGCTCTCTGAGGACATCACAGTCACTTCTTGCCCTCAATTTGTATTCTAGATGTGTTTGAAAATGATGTGAACATTAATTTTCTCTGCATCCAGTCTCCCCAAAGCCACTGCTTTCCTCCTCCCCCTGGAAACAAATGCAGAGGCTCTGAGCTGGCTGTTCCAGGGGGAATTAAGGGCACTTAACCCCCTGATTGTCACCCAGCCCTGGAGCTCCAGCCCCAGATTTATTTACCTTTTGCTGAAGAGCCATTTGTTTCTGCATGGGTCATCAGTTTTTCTGCCCCATCAGTCCCCTGGGTGAGCTGTTCAATGAGGCAAAGCTTCTGTTTGGCCAAATCCTGACTCCACCACCTTCACCTGGTGTGGCTCAGCACTAAACCCCCAGGTTCCAGCAAGATGAGTGGTAAAAGCTCATTTTTTGGTGTGTATTTCAGTTGGAAAGAGCACAGTAAGAGTTGGGTGTCTCCACTAGGTGTCCATGTTTCAGCAATTTTCATTTGGGGCCCCACTCAGCCCGTGCACAGTGCAGAGCAGCTGTTCTGCTCCACTGCAGGATGAGAATGGGAGATAGATTTTCATATCAGTCAAGCATACACCTGGGCCTGCATCTAAAAAGACACAAAACACTCAAAAAACCACCTTTAAATTGCACATCCTAGACACTCAAACCAGTCCTGTAAGGGCTGGCAGACTTTCCAGATGTTGATTATTGCCTCTCTTGCTTTTTCTAATGTTTTTCAAATTATTATATGTTTTGTATTAACTTGTAGGAGCAAATAGAAAGAGCTTTCCAGATTGTTAGTGGGTTGTTTAAAATCTTTTTTGTTTGACTTGCAGTTTTCCTCTGCACAACCCTTTTTGCATTCAGGTGAGCACAGAGCCCTAAAGCAGTGGCTCAGATTTTTAGAAACACCTGCCTAATTGTTAAATAACTGCTTTGCTCATTACATTTCTCTTCAAATATTGATGCCTAATGTTTACCTACTCCTCCTGGGTATCTGATGGATGCTGAAGGGCAGAGTTTTGTGCACTAAGTGAGCTCATGGATGTTTTCATGCTCCCAATTTTGAACAAACTGTAGGTAGCAGCCTTTGGGTGCTCATTTACTGAAGATGTTTTTCACTGCTTGTTTTTGTGATTTGCAGCCCCATTCATTAACAAGAGGTCAGAGAGCAGTGATTTCATTCAGATACAAGGGAATCCCAAGGAGCTGAAAAGAAGTCTTTATTTAAGATTACTGAATTCCATTCTAGGAATAACCCAGCAGATTTTCTTTTTTTCTTTTCCTGTTTTTCTTCTGGTTTCCCAGGCATTTTCAGTTTGTTAAATGTAAGGGATAGAATATTTTAGAATTTTAGGGAATGCTATGTGCCAGACCATTTCAAGGCAGCTTCCAGGACCACATGCAAACGAGGCTCTTGTGATTTATAATTCCCATAGCTGTGAGTGTAACATCTGAAACTGAGTTTGACTCCAAAACTTATACCTCATTTACAATGCTAAGGAAGCAGAATAGGTTGTTTTATTATATTACAAAATGAAAATCTGGTGTCACTCCATCTAATTTGGACTGTGCCTGATCCAGGAATGAGCTTTAAGATTTCTACACGGGAACAATCCTATGGAACTCAGATTTTTACCTGAAATGTGTCTCAGAGCTCATCCCAAATACTGTCTAGGTTCATGTGTCATTGCTGACAGAAGGACAAAATAACAAAAAAATCTAGAAAAACCCCTAAATCATCACATTCTAAGAACTGGAATAAATAAACCAACTTGTTGCCAAAGGTATATACATTTTTAAACACAAAAAAAGCCCCCCAAAACAACCAGACCCAGAACATCCTCTTATGGAATATATCCCAACTGGAATATTTACTTTCCGTTCGTTTAATAACAGGAAAAGGCTTGTTGCTCTTTTGTTGAGTTTCACGTGTCAGCATCTTAATATTCCTCTGGTATTCTTGAAACTTTTACCAGGAAGAAAAAAGTGCTGTGGCCTATACTAGGAAATGTTCTGTTTATTTGAAATGCCTTTATGAGCACACAAAGGCAAACAATTACTGTCATAAACCCAGGGAGCAACTCCTGATGGCTTGCTTGTCTCATTTGCACTTCTTTGTGCAGTTCCTTGACTCATTTGTCCCTGCCCTTCCTGTGTTCTGCTCCTCACCTCTCTCTGCACCTTCAGGATTCCAGTGCAGGTTAAATCCCTTTTTTTCCATTTCCCCATTACCTGCTGCTTTTGGAATGGGAATGTTGGGTTGAGGGTTTATCACCCATCTGCTGCTGGATCCACAGCTGATGGTCCTTGTGGGCCCAATATTCTGAATATTGTCACAAACCTGGAACTGAAGGGCTGATTTTTCATTACATGATCCTGGAACTGGACTCTGGAAGAAAAAATGACAAAGAGCTTTCAGAGCTCTTTAAAGCTTCTTACAGAAGCGTTTGGGCTTATTTTGGCCTTGCAGTAACTATGGCAAATTTGGGCCTAATCGTGTCAAAAAAAGACAGTTTTATTTCTGTAGGATAGACCTATAAACTGTATAAACCAGGCCAGTTCTCTTCACACAGCCCTGGTGTGCTGTGGGTGTGTTTAAACAGTGACTAAGCCACAAACAGCCACTGACTGGATTCCCCAGGAGCAGAACTGTGGGCACAGGAGTGTCTCAGACCCAGGATCCAGATTAAAATAAAAAAAAAGTAAATAACTCATAAAAGGAAGTGCAAACAGCAGGGAAATCTCGTTTTCATCTGTCAAGCTGTGCAAAGGACGGGCAGGCTGGAAAGAATGGGCAGTGTTATGGGGCTTTGTGTGGGTTTTGGGAGCATCTCACATCCCTGGATGTGAGCTGGGGAGGATGAGTGATCTCCAGCTGGTGCTTCTGCATCTTCCCTGAGCCACACAGCAAATCTCTGGCCCAGACACGTTTGAGAGGTGAAGATGATGCTCAGAGAGCCAGGGCTTTGTTCTTGCCTTACCCCTTTGTGGGGCAGGGGCTGTTCCCAAATGCAGCAAAGTGCAATCTTGCTCGAGTCCCCAGCGCTGCTGCAATGCAAAGCTTGTGGCAGTGCACGTAATCCTCTCGAGTTACCCAGTGGAAAGTCTCACAGGTCCCGAATCAGCAGGGGTTTTGTAAAGTTCCTATTACTAATCTATGGAATTTCTACCAAAGGTGTTGAAATCACTTACGCTTCTGCTGACTCACTTCCCCCAGGGAGGGCTGCTGACCTCAGAAATGCCCTCACAGGAGTCCAGGGCACAGAGCTGCCATCTGTGCCATGCAGAACATCCTGAACTCTCAACTCTGCTTCATCCTAAAATTCTTTCTTAATGTGTCCTGCTGCCCTGCAAGCCCCAGTCTGTTTGAAATGCCACTTTCTTTTATAATCTGCTCTGACTCAGATGCTGAGTTGGAGTGGTATTTACAAAATATCGCCCTGGATTTATCTTGCCAAGAAAAGTTAAATGGTTACAGATTAAAAAGATTTTATAAGCACGATATGCCACAGTAAACGTTAGTAAAAGTTGTTCTAAAACTATTTCTGTCTTTTGTTGGGAAAAGGAATAATTACTGAAGCTTGAAGGGGAAGACTGCTTAGTAAAAGGAAGGAGAATTAACCATAGTGGGGTTTTAAAGGAACTCTGCTTTGCTGATTAAGTGCTTTTTCCAGAAATGCAACTAATGTTTCCTTCTTTCTAAATTCTTAAATCAGGCCCCAGTGCCAGCAAATGGCTTTCTTTACTATGTCTGGAGGTTTATTTTTAGTCCCAAGAAGGGTATAGACAGCGGGCTGGAAATCAAGATATTTGCAGGCCAAAGAAACTTCCCCACACTTGAACCCTGGGTGTCAGCTCATTCATCTCGCTGTGGCTCAGCTGATTTTCTGTCAGAAAAGGCTTTGCAGTCCCATCTGCCAAGGCTCTGAAGCTGCTCACACCCCAGCCTGTTCTTACCTTTCTGAAAGCATCTCCCACTTCTGCAGCTTCAGGATTGTACCGGGGCTGAATTTCACAGAGTGAGACTCAGAGGCAGCAGGAATTTCATTTTCTTGCCTGGGAAACATCTGACAGCAGGACTGCCTGCCATGGGGAGTTATTTATTCCCTGTGGGAGCTGGGGGGTGGTGGGCACAGCCCCCACTCTGCCCTTGCAGAACTGAAATATCAGTGGGTGCTCCCAAGTCTGTCACCAAAAGTTTAACCCCACCAGATGACAACCTGGGAACCAGGTGGAAAATACAGATTTTTTTAGGTGCCTGCTGGGCTGTTGGTGCAGTTTTCCTGGGCAGGCTGTTGCCTTATTTTTAATGAAGAGATCCAGCTTTTAATGAATGGTTTTCCTCTCCTAGGGAGGGTGTTTGTGCCCACCAGGGCTGTTTGCCAAACTCCAGCTGCTGCTGAGCCACTGCTTTTCCCTCCTGCTCCCACCTTGCAGAATCAACACTCTGATGGTGCAAGCAGTGCTGGGGTGGTCAGCCTGGAGTGTTTGTCACACCATTAAGGGACAGATCGTTCTCTCTCCTGTCACTTGGCTCTCAGCAGGGCTGGAACATGGAGTGGGCTCATGCTCAACCCCCCTGAGACTCACTCATGAGCTGAAAATGAGCTCCCCTCTGACAATGAGACAGCTCTCAGTGCTGCTGCTTCAGGAGAGCTCTGTCGTCTGTTAATCTCAGCTAAAAAAGTGGATTTTTTTTTTCATTTTTTCCAATACTGTAGAGTTAACACAATTCCAGGAGAGTGAGCTGCTGGTTACAGCTCATCATCCCCTGAAGCTACAGGCAGAATTGTTTGCTGTGTTTCAGCCAATCCCACCCACAAAGTCATTGTGGCAGGTGGGTCACTGGGGCTGTGCTGACGTGGGGCACAGCACGGAGGAATTTGAGGGCCTAATCTGACCTCTGGAAGCTTTTAATTTTGGGCACATGCAAGGAGCATGGAAAACTCTGATCCTGTGCTCCAGAACCCAAGCTAAACTTGCCAGGCTTTGGCAACCAAAAAGTTTCTGCAATGTCTGTAGTCAGGGTAATTTCTTATACACATAAATATGTGACTATTGTCCTTCAACACCATCAAAGTCACGTGTCAATCACTAGAGAAACCATACAAGGTAAATATCCTCGGATTCAGGCAAAAATCTTGGGATGTGAGAGTGCTGGATCCCACCTCCATTACCAGCAGGGTTACCCAGTGATATCCTGATGGCAGAAATGGGAATTTAGGGAAAGTCTTGCAAACTCTGACCACAGCTCGTTGCAAGACTGGAGTGGGATTGCATCAATTCCTGCAATGGGTGTCCGAGCCCCCCGAGAGAGCAGTGTCTGATTAAAAAATGACTCCTGGCTGCATTCCAATGCTTGGAATAAATAAACCACCAACAGTCTCTTGTGCAAGGTCTATACACTTTCCTCACAGACTTTCACAGAAATGCCACATTTCTGACACCTTTCCAGCAGGCTTTTAGAGGCACTAGGGTCTAGGCAGATTAAAAATCTGAATTCTGGATTCTGTTGCCTGTTGTGACAGGCACTGGACAAGGAACACCTCAGTTACTCATTCCTCAATTTGCAAAAAGGAATTAAGTCACTCCCATGCCACTAACTTTGATATTAACAAAGAATAGTAGTGTTATTTAAGACCTATTATTTCTTATAACTCCTTTTAAGAATCCTTTAAAAGCAGCTCATTGACAAAAATTCATTTCAAAGTGGTTATGTATTCACAGCAATAGTAGCATCTATCTAAATGCAAATTTACCCCTTCATCCTATTAAGGATCTACAATGCACATTTAAAATCCCCATAAACCTCCCTGCTCCATAAGGAACACTCTGCCCTCATGGGCAAGCAGCAGGAATTTGAAAAGGCTCTTTAGTGCACTCTTAATCAAAGTCTTCCCGTGGAAATCCAGATTTTTATGGATGGCAAGTTGAAGTATCCAAATGTGGCATTAAAAAAAAAAAAAAAAAAAAGTTAGGAATTTGTAAACTGTACCAAACCCCATTTAGTTGTAGTCTGCAGTGTGAGCTTTCCTCCTGCTTCAGAGGAAGATGTGAGAAGGGAATGTCAGAAGCTGTATCTCTGCAGAATCTTCTGTCTGGAAGTGGAATGGGAGCCATGGCTGTGGCAGAAATGAGTGAAATCTGACAAACAGGCCTGGACTGCCTGGGTCTGGGCTCGTTCTCACCAGGCCACACTACATGGCAGAGGGAGGAATCCCTCCCCTTGCTGCCAGCTCTGCAGCCAGGGCTGCAGCAGGAGAACTTCTCCCCGTCCAGCTGTGCCCCACATGTGGAGATGGATTTTGGAGAGCTGCTCTGGCCTCCCTCCAGAGCCAGCCCTGCTGCCCCTGCCCTGTGTGCTCTGCTCAGAGGGTGCAGAGTGACCACACAGCACTGAGAGGCTGGCTGGAGCTCGTTTTTTGGCTAAGAGATTTAGAATTAGGGAAGATCTGGAGCCCCTCACTGGAATTTAGACTGCTGCAGCCTAATCTCACCACTGGTTCTTCCACATATCAGGAACTCAAGGCAAACTCCACTGTTTAGTCTCTGTCACGTTGCTGCGATGTTAAATCACGCCAGTGCACAGAAATAACTTAAATAGATGGACTTTACTACTTAGGATATAATAACAACACCTATTTGCACCACAGGATGCCCAGACCCAGGCTGCTCAATCAGAGTTCAGGGGTGGGCTGTGCAGGATGCTCTGTGAGGCAGCACTTTTTCACAATTAGATTCCAATTATCAGGGAAGAAAGCAGGCAGTGGATACCAAGCTGTCCCACAAGAAAAACAGGAGTCTGCTGGATCTTATCCTTGCACAGCCAAAACAAAAAGGAGGTGCCAGAGCATGAGCACCCCTCAGAGATACCCAGTGCTGACCTGTGCAGTGCCACGGGACAGAGAGGGACAGTAAAATGTCCTGGTGGCATCAGCAGGACGTGGAGCTCTGTGTGGCTGTGGTTTCCCACCTGCCTGCAGAATTTCCAGTAGCAGTCAGCTCACACTGGAGTAAATCCAGTCCTCAGGGAAGGAGGGGAGCGTTGGTGCATCAGCTGCTCTGAAAGATCAAAGCAGATACAGCAAATGAATGCTTTAAAACACAGGAACAGTGATATTAGCATTAATTCTAGGAGATGTTTTTTCACACAAGGGTCCAGAATGTTCATTTTGTGGAACTAGTGCTGCAATGTTTACAACCACAAAAGAGGTGAAAGGGATAAAAAGGAATTTTAGCCCATACAGAGGAATTTTCTGCAGTAAAATTGCCAGGTCTCTTTAGGTCTGTACTGATCATTAATATCAATATGTCCTCAAAATTTTCTGATGCTGCTGAGGTGAATTCCTCCCTTCTGCTAAAATTGAGAAAATCACAGAGGACTTTGAAATCAAACTTGATCTGAATCATCTCCTGCTCTGCCTTTATGACATGCTTTTAAGCTTCTTTCAAGGCTCAAAAATCAGCCATTGTGTATTTCTTCGATCTGAATTGCTGAACATAAATAGAATGATAAATCCTACAAGACCTCCTTGCCATGAAGAAAAAAATTCAGTGTTTCTCAAGTTTTCTAGAATTTGTTCCCTTCTTCCCTGCAGCAGTGTGACACAGGCAGTGCCAGCCACAGTTCCAGCCCTTGGTCCCTTTACCCTTCCTGGCTCAGGAACATTGATTTGCTCTCCACGTGGCTGCCAGGAAGGAGGGAATATTCTGAGGGAAGAGAAATGACTGGAGGAAAAAGAGGGAGAGAAGTGTCAGGAATTCCATGCCATCCACTGCAGGAGTGCAGCACAAAGCCCTTACTCCTCTTTGGGGTCTTCTCTAGTTGTGAGAAACTCTTGTATAAGAAAAAGACACCTCAGGAAGATTAAGTGACTTTAAGGTTTACCCTAAAAACCAGGGTACATTTGCTTTTAAGATCCCAAGAAACAGAACTTCATGGAAAAAATATTCTCTGATTTATGGTCTTTCAGCGTTCCTTGATTTTTTGACCCAAGTTGTTTGTCTTAATTGTGTTCCATTATTTCCAGCTGCTCTTGCAAGCCCAGTGCCTCGTGTCTTTGCCCATGGGAATGTCCTCTGACCTCTCAGCATGGAACATTTGGTCACTGAGCTTCATTCACAGGCTGGCAGAGCAGGGGGGCTCACCTGAGAGGAGAAGGCTCCAGGGAGAGCTCAGAGCCCCTTGCAGGGCCTGGAGGGGCTCCAGGAGAGCTGGAGAGGGACTGGGGACAAGGGATGGAGGGACAGGACACAGGGAATGGCTCCCACTGCCAGAGGGCAGGGATGGGTGGGATATTGGGAATTGGGAATTCCTGGCTGGGCTGGAATTCCCAGAGCAGCTGGGGCTGCCCCTGGATCCCTGGCAGTGCCCAAGGCCAGGCTGGACACTGGGGCCTGGAGCAGCCTGGGACAGTGGGAGGTGTCCCTGCCATGGCAGGGGTGGCACTGGGTGGGCTTTGAGGTCCCCCCCAACCCAAACCAGTCTGGGATTATGTGATTCCCATCACTCTGAAGACCTGGGAAAGCCACCAAGGGCAAGTGTACCACAAGCAGGTCTTCCCAGTTTGGAGTTGCACCAAAGCCCTGCTGTTCACAAAAGTAATGAGATTTTGTCGGGTCCTGAGGTGAAACTTTCACTGTCTCTTTCAAACAGCCCTATTGCAAGGCCCTGTTGCATCAATGTGAGGTTTCAAAACAGAGTAACAACCAACTTGGCTTTAGATTATTTATTTATTTGGGACTAATGTCTACAAGAGCAGCAGCATTCCTGACAGCCAGAGGATTCCAAGCATCTGTCCTTAGCTTTCCAGTGACCCTGGGGAAGCAACCCATAATCCACATATTTTAATTGCCACAGGGCTTTGTGGGCTGTGCAGGGGTGGGAATGTGGGCGAGGATATTTCTGGGCCTGTAATTAATCCTATTTGTTGTACAAGTGTGATTTATGGGACAGCCCGGGCGCCGCGGGAGCAGAGGAGCTGTTCCACGGAGATGTAGAGGGCTGGGCTTTGAAGGAAGGAGAACCCAGAGCAGTTTCTCTGTTTAATAAAGCAGGACTATTGGAAAGGCTCTCACAAAGTACAGTAGCGTCCTGCCAAGAATCATCCCTCCGTTTTCTGCAGCCTGAGGATTATTCCAGGAGTGTCCCCAGAGTTCTTTTGGCTACAGAGTTCAGGATTCACCAAGGATTTCAATTCAAGAGTGAAGCAGAGGTCTAAGCCTGCTAAACTGAGGCTTCCAGCTCTTCCAGCGGGTGGAGCAGAGGCAGATGATGCCCTGCTCACCTCTGCTCCTTCCCACAAGGAAGTATTTGCCCCCTTTTCCCAAAGAAGCACCAAAAGCCAGGAAGGAACCATTCTGCCACAACTTATTTTCCACTTTGGCATAAGCAGAGGAAGTATAACCTGGTTATTATTTCATGCACAGCCTCTTTGGGAACTTAAATATCTTTTAAAGCAGTATTGGATAATTTAACATTTTTTCCTGTGTGAACCCTTCAACTTCTTCCATGATGATTCTTCATTAACAGGGACTCTGTGTCCAATTCCAGAATAATTCAGGCCACTAAGATTGGCACACCAGGAGCCTCCTTTGGTCATAAAAGTCGTGTGACCAGCACAAGTGGTCACCTGACAGTGCTGTCACTGCTGCTCCATCACTTCCTTTTTGCCACGCTGCCCCCGTGCTGAGTCACCCGTGTGGTGACAAGACCCTGCACGCTCTTGGTCAACAGGTTTCACTTCCACAAGTGCCTGTAAAAGATTAATTTTGCTGTCCAGGCTCAGTGCTTGGCGTGGGGCAGTGGCAAAAGGCAATTCCCCTCCTCTGCTGAGTCAGGGCACGGCAGTTTCTGTGCCTGTGGTGGTTGGAAGAGTAAGGAAATTTGGGTTCTCTGTATTTAAACTGCTGGGGAAAATGGAAAGAGGAGAGATTTGTCACCTGTCCCCTCAGCCAGCATCCTGCCATCCCCACTGACTGCCTGAGCCTGAGCTGGGAAATGCAACAGGGGCTGTGCTCATTGCAAAAAGATTGCAGAAATTGCACTGAGGTAAACTGTAATAATTCCAGAACTTGGAATATAGGCTGATGCTGGCCTTGCTTCAGGAGGCAGCTGTTCTTTCTGCTTCATACAAATGCTGCAAAAAGAAAAATAAAGGAAAAATTGCACGAAAAAAATTCATACAAATGTTCCTTGAAAAAAACCCATCGTATTGGACCGGAACCAGGAGATCTTCCACAGCAGCAAAACTATTGATTACTGCCCAGGGGATGAAATATGGGCTGGAAGCATGGCACAGCCAAATTTACAGAAAACAGCCTGGTTGTAGCCCTGTTCTTACAGCAGAGGACCAGAAATTTAGTGAGCACTGCTGTCAGTAGGCTCAGCAGGACCAGGAGGGAATAGTTACAAATTCTGGATCAACCTGGGCCCTAAAAGTGGCTTTCCAGGCTGGTTTCTGCAGAGAGGGACTTCTCAGCCAGCCTGGCTGCTGAATCCCACTGTTCTGCAGGTAAACAGACTTCATTTTCCAGAGATTTGATCCCTCTCATCTGTATAAAAAGAGGAGGAAACAAATGGGTTAGACATAACCTGAGCAGGATTCCATAAATCCAGCCATTCTTCTCAAATCCTTGGAGGAATATGGCAGAAGCAGCTGAAATAGTCTGTTGGCCCCACTGATTGCATTTCCTAGGGAAAATACAACAAAAATTCTTCCTATCAGGTCTCCCCAGCTCCTGGGTGCTTGTGAGTAGAGCCAGGGTATTAAATCTGGAGGATTGGATACCTAGAATGCCTCTAATGTCAAAGATGTCCCCAAAAAACCCAGGAGAGCTCTGTGTACCTGCTGGGGTGGCACATGTGGAACCACATCCAAGACCAGGCTGAAAATATTTCCCATACCTCCTCTGTCACTTTGGGAAACCTGCTGGTCACACCATGGTCCCAAAGACAAATCCTTTATTGTGAGGGACCCTGTGCTCTCCTACATCAGAGCACTGATGGCAGGAAAATGCCTCAGAGGCCATGTGGATGGCACAAGGAGTTTAAAATGAGCTGTCCTTTTGTTGAATTAGGAAAAATAGCAAATACTTCATGGAGTAAATGCTCCTGTTCTCATCTTCATGAGCAGGGCAGTGGCATCCAGCCATAAATTTGGTGTCTTTCACACAACTTCTCAGTGTCTGGACAGGCTTTTCCTGTCCAGAGGCAGCCATAAAGCCAAGTGACACTGGGTGATCAGCCACCAAGAATTCACAGTCTACCTTCTGGACGAGGAAGCAGGGGGAGAAATCCAGGGATCAGAGCAGCTCAGCCCACTGAAGATGTTTAGATGTGGCCCAGCTGCCTGCTGGAACAGCCGGGTGAAAAGGCACAGCCAGAAGTCAAGAGAGGGAGCTGCAGGGAGCTGCTGGGGGAAGCACGAGTCCCAGCTCTTCTCTGAGGAGCATTCCTCAAGCTGTTTATCCAAACCCTTCTGAGATGTCAGCAGGATGGCAGTAATTCTTCCCAGGGTGGCTCTGTTCACAGAGCTGTCCCGCAGCACGTCGAGGAGTGATTTCCCTCCCGGTGTCCCCGAGAGCTGGCACGTTACCTCTGCTGTCCCCCTCTGCTGCCAGCACAGCTTTTCTCTGTGGGAGCAGCCAGGCAAGGCCACTGCCCCATCAGTGTCCCCTGGCTGCTGTGTGGGGGCAGGATGTGCACAAAGCCCCTCTCTGCACACACAGGGAATGCTCTGGAGCCTCTGCCCTGCACAGGGTTCGTCCCACCCTGCCTTTGTGCAGAGCAGCCTCTCTCAGAACATGACTCACCACCACTTCTGCCATCATCTGAGGATGTTCAGGCAGAACAAATAGCATGTGACCCGAGGCCAATCATAGCTGGGAATTTGGATTAAAAATAAAAGAGGAATGAGAACATTTGTCACAGAATACTCTGTCCTTCAAGGAGAAGGAAATTTTCTAGCGGGGAATAAAAACAGCATTTATTTTTATTAAAAGTGCTTCTGTTTCACTCCATTTTTTCTGACCCTAAGAGCAATTCTCCCTGGTGGGTTTGGCTTAGTGAAATGACACAAGGTATGTTTTTTCTCAGACTGGGAAGAGGGAATGTCGTGCCTGTGAGAAGCTGCCTGCACCTTGCACTTCTGAGCAGAGTGAAAAAGGAATTGGATTGAGATTCTTTATACATGTGGGACAGAGATCCTGCTGCCAAACAGGGCCAGAACAAGGAGGAAAGTTTACACATTTGTTGTCTGGAATTAAAGTCTGGGGAGTGTCCAGGCTGGGTTTGGTAAGGAGATTATCTCCTTGGGGTTAATTGTCAGCTAGGTGGGCAGGGAGGAAATGCTCCTGTGGGGATACAAGGTCCAGGCAGGGCCCTGCTCTGGGTGCTGGCCTTATTTTCCACAGAAACACTGATGAATCAGGGTGTGTGTGCCATGCAGGCGACAGGAGTGTGACAGCCCATTGGAAACAACCACCAGGCTGAAGGGGATTTTTTAAGTTTTGGGGTTTAGTTTGAGATTTTTGTCTATTTGCTCTGGTTTGTTGACAGCGCCCATTTCCTGCCCTGCGTCTCTGAGAACAGGCCCAGGAGCTGAGCAGACACAGAGCTGCTCATGAGCACCCTGGGCAGAGCCCGTGGCCCTCTCTCTGCCCTTCAGGTACTCGGGCACCGCTCCCAGGGCTGGGCTTTGCCCCTGCTGAGGTTACACATTCACCTGCCCCAGGCTCCCCAGGCCTGCAGGTCACAGAGCTCCCTGCCTGATCCCTCCGTCATTCCCTTATCAGCTGGCAGGCAGGGCTATCAGCCTGGCAGTGGCACCCTGCTCACAGATTGGCACTCCACTGTTTTGTCTGTGTGCCCGGCCCTGCAGAGCCCAGCCAAGGAATTTTGCTCACTCAGCTCCAGCACTCCAGGCTTTGCAAAGCTCTGTCAACACAAGCTCCCAGAGAAGAAACCCAAGAGCACGCCGTGGCAGGGAAAAATATGCTTTAAATACATTTTGGGAGAATTACTTAAACACTTCATCAATCAAGTGACAAACAAAAAGCAAGATCTTATTTATAATCCCTCTTTGCTTCGGGTATAGTGAGAGGCTAGTGGATGGCAGGAAACTAAAATCATATTTTATTTTTGCACCTGCTTGCCTCTATTACACTGTGGCCAACGGTGTGTTAGGCTCAGGGCGTTCCAGAACAGAGCCCAGGCAGTGTGGAGCAGTAATGAAACACCAATATATTTTCTGGGAGCAACTGCAAAACCTGAGGGGGAGGCTTGGAGGCTCCCTTCAGCTATAGGTTATTGCACACATTTGTCAGGCAGCTGATAACAGGGAAAAGAGCTGTGCTGAAAAATACATAAACACCGAATTCCTTGGTTTACCTCAGGAACATATTTCCAGGAGCACCGAGTCAGAAGAATGATTTCTTTCTTATAGTTCTACTTTCTTTCTGTTGAAATCAATTATTAAATCAAAGGAAATCTGTGGTGATTATTAGGCTGCAGCCCTGAGCCTCTGCTGAACTAGTCCAGTGTGTATTTTTATTTTCTGTTATTTGAAGACTCAGTGGAAAACTCAGTAAAGTACAGGATTTGAAGCAAGGCTGACTTTAACATGGTGCCCACTGTTACTCCAGGTCAAATGAAGAATCAAGCTCTGAAGGACAGGAATTCAAAGAAGCACTAGAGAACACTTGGGATATCAGGGATAGATTTAAGAAAAGCAGGGTGGGGGGCTGGTGAAGGACCTTAACACCACATTTAGAACAGAGAATGAGAAGAAAAGTGTTAGGAGGGGATCAGAGATCTAATCCATTCTCCTGTTCCAAGGCAGGAGCTGGGAGTCTTGAGCTATTCCTGGTCAGCTGAAAGGGAAAAACAGAAGTTGGGGTAGAGAATCTGAAAGAGTGGCTGCTGGAGAAGAGCATTCTGTGGAGTTTCCCCTTTTGCTGGAGGTTTATTTGAGGGCAGAGGCACAAAGCTTTGCGTGCCACCCCGCTGGACAGTGGCAGGTGTAGCCTGTCCTGCTGCTCCATCTCCTGCTTTTTATGAGCAGATCTGTGACCTGCACGTTCCCACACACTTAAATCCAGTCTATTTGCTATCTCAAAGGTGGGGTTTCCTTGGCAGCTCCGGGCTGACAATGTTGGTGCCAGGGAGATGGAAAAAACCCAAGACTTTTAAGCTAAATTAAGGGCACACCTGGATTAAACCCCCTTGACTTGCAGCTCCTGCTGTCAAGGGGCAGTGGGGAGGACATTGATGCAGTGACTTTGTTTCAGTGCTTGAACCTTTGCTAGTGAGACCAGGATGGACAGAAGTCTACAGAACAAACATTTCTCTCTTTGAAAGTAATAAAACTCCAGCTCCTTCACAGGGACCAGCAGGAGCAGCAGCAGCTGAAGGTGTGCCATCTGTTGCCCAATTCCACCTGTTAATGGCTTTCTGTATTTCCTGCTAGAGGAGCAATTTCCCACATTTGAGTATTCTACCACACTTGAATGAAAATCCTGCCTCGCAGACCCTTCCCCTTCTGCTCTTGGATGCACCCAGTGAAGATTTCCAGCTCAGCCACCCATGATTTGCAAACCCTGCTGTTCCTTCCAGCCCTGATTGCATGGTATCCCCATGGCAGATGCAATTGCCTAAGAGAAACAAACATTAAGAAAGCATTTAATGTATTGTTGCTTGTCCTGTGATAACAAATGCAACAGCTGGAGACAAAGAGGGAACTGTCACCTGGAACAGGCAGTTCCAAGCACCCAGCATCTTGGGAGAGGGCCCAGTAACGTGCACAGAGCAATCAGAAATGGGCCCCAAGGGAAGGCTGGCTCAGGCTTTTGGGGAGGCAGATTTGAACTGTTTTTCTTGAATATTATGGTAAGTATTACTTTCAGATCACACCTGTACCACAAACTCACTGCGGCCCTCTGTTATGGGTGGATTCATACTGAGAGCTCTAAATTCAGACTCACAGATTTTGCAGTTATTTTGTTTTCTGAAAGTTCTGGAAGCCCTTTTGCCATCTTCTTGTGAATAAAGACCAAGGGGATGGCAAGGATCCCCCTCCAAGGGTCTGCTGCTGGGTGGGACTGAGCAAATCTCAGCACTTCCAGCAAGGCCTTGCCCAGGTCACAGGAAAAGCCAGTGACAAATGTCTGCAGTGACAAAAAATCTCTGCAGCACCCTGGAGACTTGGGAACAGCCTTGGCAGCCCCATTCCAGTATGGGGAGAAGCAATTGCAACCACATCAAGTGGAGTTTTTGTATAATAGAGTAAAATTCTAGATTTTTTTCAGCCAGACCCCAAATTTCTTGTGCCTCAGTTTTTTTTTCCCAATACAAAGTTATTTTACAAGTCTCATGGATGTGAAGGTGAGAAGGAAAAGAAAGAGAGAAGAAGGAATTAATGGCATGATCTTTGCGAGGTTTAATGCATGAATGATATTACTTAGTTATAGCAGCAGATTTCTTTAAAATGTCATACATTAAATGAGAGAAAGAAGCTTTTGTACATGACTGGAAAGAAGATTTGGTTGTGGAGACTGGGATTTGTCTCATTTTTATTCAGTCACCTAAAATTTCCATCCAGAGCCTGCAGAAGGAGCAGCACCTCCAGAGAAGAGGGCAAAGCCCAGCCTGAGACATCAGTCCCTGCAGGAGATTAATGCCAGGCTGAGCTCCCCCCCTCCTAGAACAAGTTTAATTGGATGATTGGCTTTTGGATGGGCTTAAATTAAGGATTAGGAAATCAAGCCATGGCACAAATACAGGTTTTTGCTTTGTAAATAGTCAAAGAGTTAGAGGAGAGGATCTAGAGGGAACCTAGAAATTCATTCGGAACCAGATGATAGAAGAAAAACAATAAATCCAAGTCTCTTTGGTGTAACTTAAACATCCTTTTTTCCTACCTAAATGAAGCCCTGCTAATTAGCCAGGACACCTTTCCAGTGCCTTGTGCCATCTTTTTTTTCTCCTGTTTAGATCACTGATATCTATTAACTCCTGAAATATCAGAGACAACGTTAAGAAGAAAAAAAAAATATTACTTCTCTAAAAGGAAAAGAATGTTATGAAAACAAACTGCGGCTTTTTAGGACTTTTTGCAATTTCCTGAGGCTTTTTCTTGAACTGGGGAACATCAAGTCCTCCCTCTCCAGCAATTCGTGGGAACAGTGGGCTGTGCAGAGAGACTGGGTCAGCCCATGAGAGGGAGAGGCAGATTTGTACCATCACCGGGTTCCAAAATGCCTCTGCAAGGAGCTGCTGCCTCCCAAGCACAGCATGCATTTTGGGAAGGCCCTGGCAGCCAGGCCTTGGCAATGCCACCAGGAAAAGGCCAGCCTGGATGTGCTAGGGGCTGGTTTCTTGCAGGGTGGGAAGGCTGGCTCCCCTCACCCAGAACTCCGTGCCTGACGTGGGAAATGAGGGGCTTTGCTCTGGGGGTGTCCCAGTTCTCCTCAGGCACCTGTGGGCTGCCAGTGCCACGAAATCCCAGCACAAACCAGCCACGGGCAGTGGTGCTGAGAGCCAGCTGCCAGCCAAGCAGATGTTCTGGCCACCAAGCAGATGTTCTGGCCACCAAGCAGATGTTCTGGCCACCAAGCCACCACTCCTTTTTTAGCCACAACAGCACTGGGATCTGCTCTCTGCACATCCTCCTGTCACACTGCCTTTAACCCATGGCTTGGGGTGGCACGGGGGAGCTTTGCCTTGTACGGGTAAAAATTCACATTTCTGCTTGCTGAGCCTCGTTGTGTGGACTCCAGGCTTTTATGCCAACAGCTCAGGATCAGCTTGGATTAAAAACTTGGCTCCAGGATGCTCAAGTCTCTGATGGGATTTAGAATTTCTAGGTGCACTGTGTATTTTGTTATCCCAGTCATTAAGCAAATGGCACCCAGAAAACCCCTCCTGCACCCCAGCTGGGATGATCTCTCAGCTTGGCAGCAAACTATTCCAAAATAATTTTAAATCCATTTTTGCACCTGCAATAATTTCAGCTTTCAATGCTTCCCCAGCTTGTTTATAGGAATGTTACATGTACTGCTTCCCCTACACTCACAAAGTGAATTGTTCTGTCAAAAAAGGAAATTAAATTAAATTAACATGGCACGATTTCAGTCTTGACAACAAATACTTGTTATGCTGCTATTAGCTGGATATCCTAAGATGGACAGTTAAACAAATCAGTGATTAATTAGCTATTTGAAGCTGGAATAACTTGTAATTATCTTGGTCCTTTCTTAAGAAAGAAAAAAATAGAAATTTTCCTTCCTGGGTCCACTGAGGCCTCACTTTTCCGTGATCCATGAGCTCTTAAAGATAATCATTTAACGGTTCAGATTGTTTTAGCTATTTCCTTAAATACTCCAGGGTAAATTTCCTTGCAGCTTGCTCACTTGAATGTATCTAACCCAGCTGAACATGTTTAACCTATTCTCTTCCTCCTCTCTGTACTCCAGTTTATTGCTAATTTTAATTATTCTAAGCATCTGGTGGGAGTTAACCTCGAATTAAGCAAAGAAACTATTGAACAATTAATCTTTATTCTTCTGTTATTTCCTCGCCCTGCCGTGGCAGTACTGGGATTTTTATATTTTTGTTTGTTTTAAAGCACAGAATCTTTTCTCATCTCCTCTAACGCCTCTTGCAAGCTGTCATGTTCTGCTGTAATATTGGAACACCACTGGATATTTCCCACCCTGGGCTTGCACAAACAGAAGGGAAATGTTTGATTTGAGAGGCAGGGTGGGAAAAGCTGCCCAAAAGCTGCAGTGATGTGCCCAGAAATCGGGGCATGACATTGCTTACAGGACATATCACCAGAGAGATTAATTTTAATTTACTGATCATTAACAGCTACACTGACCTGAGGTGATTTAGGGTACCTGGATTTAGGCACCCTGGATAACACTCAGGAGCTGAGAAAGTAACACTCAAAACCACCAGGAGGAAAAAAAAAAAAGAGAGAAAAAAAAAGCTGAAACCCCAAAGAGTTGCTCACCTCCAAGTGAACACACAGCTGGGAAAATAGAATTTTAAATGAAAAATCCCAGTTTAGCTTTCTTGTTTGTCAATTAAATTATTCCTAGTGGTGATTTATAATGGATTTTTCCTTGGAAAAAAAGGAAATTTTCTGGTCTCCTGGATGTAAGGGGCGAATTGAGGATGAGGGTTGGTGTGCAACTTTTGGATGATCTGAGGCTGATCCCTTACGCTGCTCCAGCCTCCTCCACCAGTAAAACAAACGAAGCTGGCACTGATTGTTGTAAAGCACCTGGAGAAATTTGTTGGGAGAGCAATCCTGAGCTCCCCTTCTCCTCTGGACGGGCTGTTCCTGGTGCTGCAGACCCAGGGAGCTCGGGGTGGCCAGGTAGGACGACGACTTTCCTTTGGTGAAGGTGCACTTGGCAGGCTGAGATGTTATCTTTGCAAACCACAACTGAAAGACACATTAAAAAAGCCCAATAAAACATGCTGGCTTCTCAATCCATTGAGCAATTCCTCATTTCACATTGTGGCAGCAGCATTAAAACGCAGCTGGGGCAGTTTCTAAGGGAATCAGGAGATGGAATCGAGTGACAACACCCTTGTGCCCTGCAGTCCTGACATGCAAAGTGAGCTCCTGAGCTCGAGGAGCTCCTGTGTGTCTGAGCAGAGTGGGATAGGCTTGATTTTGAACAAAAAGTTCTTTACCCTGCACCTATCAAAGTGAAATTTTGCTCCCCTGGCTGTCAGGCAGGATGTACCCACTGCCTGTGATTTAAGACTCACCAGGCATGCCAAGAATATATCAGCTTGCTCTTGGCAGCAGGGATTGTATTTGTGTAACAACAAGCTTTAAAACCCTGTTAAGAAACATTGTCTGATCTGCAGCATGGGACTCGTTCGTTTTGTTGTTGCCATTTTGCTGAAAAGGGAAAAAAAAAAATAAAACGCGCACAAGACATTTCTCCAAAAATCTGGAGGGCACTTTGGAATGTCTTTAAAAAAAATGAAAAAAAACCCCAAAAAACCAAAAACAAGCAACAAACACCACGACAGATTGGGTAAGAGCTGCATCTCCTCCTCCTGGAAGGCTCATTCAGAGTGTAAAGGAGAATGTTTGTTGTGTCTCCCGGACGCTGCTGTCCCTCCACTGTGTGAATTGCACAAGCATTTCAACACCAGGGCCTGACGCCAGGCTCTGCAATCTGGATTTTGGTGTGCAGAGCCCAGCTGTGTTTCCTCAGCACCTCTGGATGCCAGGCCTCGGGCACGCCGGACTCGGAGAGGCCGACGGGTGAGACCTGCACCTGGCCACTGCCAGGCCTCACTGCTCTGCAGAGCAGCTCCGCGGCGCCCTGCCTGCACATCCAGGCAAAGGGCAGGCGTTCCCTCAGGAAAATAATGGCAGGGAAACCGCCCGCAAGGGCCACGGTACCTGCTGCAGTGAGGGAGGCTCAGCTCCAGTGCTGCGGCTCAAAATCAGGGCCTGACTGAGCCTCACAAGGCCTTTCCTCCATGCAGTCGGGGAGCTTCAATTCCAGTGTTGCGGCTCGAAATCAGGGCCTGACTGAGCCTCACAAGGCCCTTCCTCCATGCCATCAGGGAGGTTCAATTCCAGTGTTGCGGCTCGAAATCAGGGCCTGACTGAGCCTCACAAGGCCCTTCCTCCATGCCATCAGGGAGGTTCAATTCCAGTGTTGCGGCTCGAAATCAGGGCCTGACTGAGCCTCACAAGGCCTTTCCTCCATGCAGTCAGGGAGGTTCAATTCCAGTGTTGCGGCTCAAAATCAGGGCCTGACTGAGCCTCACAAGGCCCTTCCTCCATGCAGTAAGGGAGGTTCAGTTCCAGTGTTGCGGCTCAAAATCAGGGCCTGACTGAGCCTCACAAGGCCTTTCCTCCATGCAGTCGGGGAGGTTTGGAACGGTCTTGTTTTTGCCCCAGAGCAGAGTAAAGCCTGGTTTTGGGGATTGCACTGGGATCTGCTTTTGCAGCAGGGTTCTCCTGCTCCCACACTCAGCGGGGAAACGCCGGGGGGCTCCTGGCTCCCTCCCACCCAGAGCTGCTGGGAGAAGGTTCTGCTCCTCCTGGAGCTGCCAGGATGCTCCTCCCGAGCTGCCGCTGACCTCAGGATGGCTGGAGAGGGCAGGAGCAGCTGGGGCTCCCTGTCCTGGCACAATGGGCTCAGGGGAAGGAAATGCTGCTCTGATTTGCATCCTCAGCCCCTTGGCTGCACACCAAAGTGCCAGAGCTCCGAGCAGGACAGGCACTCTCAGCCAGCAAGGGACAGCAGGATGCAGGGGACAGGAACTGGGGACAATGGGAAGAATCTGGGGTGCAGCAGGAGCCACGGCTGGGCCCTGCCTTGTCCTGGCACTGCTCCTTGTGCCTTATGGACTGATTTGAAGCAGGCAAAGCAGGCAGACTCCTTGGGATGACACCTCCTCTCTCCCTCTTGTTTTAATAATGCCCACAAGTGAATAGTAATGTTCCTGCAAGTGGAGGTTTGGGCATTCTGGCTGTGCAGAAAGAAATTTCCCGGCCACTGGAATTCGGTGAGGCTTGAGCCCGGCCCAGGCTGGCAGTGCTGGCAGTGCAGGATTCACACTGTGCTCGTGGCAATCCCTTCCCACTATTTTTAATGCCTGAGTTATTCTTCAAATCACTTTGCCTTCACTGTTCCTCAGACATCCCTTCTGCATACTTGGGGCAGGTATCCCCAGTGTTCCATTTAGGATCAAATCCTGCTCACTCTGGGCACCCAAACCCCTCCTCCCTGGGAACTATGAAGCTCATTTGTACATCAGCCTGGTGAAAAGGAGACTCAGGGGTGACCTTATCACTCTCTGCAGCTCCCTGAAAGGTGGCTGTGCTCAGGGCGGTTGGTCTCTGTCTCCAGGCAGCACTGACAGAACCAGAGGACACAGCCTTGAGCTGTGACAAGGGAAATATAGGTTGGATATTAGGGAAAAGTTTTTCACAGAAAGGGAGATAAAGCACTGGGATGCTCTGCCCGGGGAGGTGCTGCAGTCACCATCCCTGGGTGTGGGTGACACAGACTGGATGTGGCACTCGGTGCCCTGGTTTGGTTGAGGTGTTGGGGCTGGGTTGGACTTGATGATCTTGAAGGTCTCTTCCAACGCAGTGATTGTGGGATTGTGTGATCTTTCCATGGAGGCCAATCCTACAAGTCCTGGCTCAAAGGCTTCTTCTGGAAACCTTGTCTGATTGGGAGTGAACAGAACCCAGACCCGAGCCCCTGAGTGGTGCCACTTGTAGCACAAATGGGATTTTTCTCTAAACACGAGCAGCTTCCCCATTCTAGGCTTGATCCCAGATTTGAGGCTCTTCCCTTGCACGGGGCCGTTTCCAGTGAAACTCTGGGTTAAGTGTGTGCCAGGCTTGGTGCTGGTTAAGCCCAATTTTATTGTGTACCAAAGGAAGTGCAGAGCAAACAGGGAGGAGAGATTCTATATAAAATCCATACCTGGGTGCTTTACAGCCCACTGGTTCCTCCCTCACAATACATTCCTGCCCATGGCAGGGGAATTGGAATTAGGTGTCCCTGAAGGTGCCTTCCAGCCTAACCCTTTCTGTGATAATTGGGTTCAGGTGTATAATTTCCTCTACTGACAATTTCTCGTGGTGCCACTCCCATTGGACCTGGCAGGTGAACACCTCACAATCTCCTGCAAGGAGCAAATGAAAAGTGATGCCTTTGGGGAGCCAAAAGCAGCTGACATGAGAAAATAGCCTCTTTGTGATACAGAACTTTTACTGGTGGCTGCTAACAGTGCCCTCTTCAGCACCCAGACTCCCCAAGTGACACCTACAAGCCACCTTTGCAACCCTGCTGTATTTTCAAAATCCATTTCTTAGCACGGCTTCATCCTCTGCAACTTCATTTTGGTGTGATGCCATTGCCTCCAAGGCCATTTTAGCATTTGAATTCCACTTGCAAGCAGACTCTGCACCTTGGAATTGCAGAGTCCTGGGAAATGCAGACTCCTTACTGTAGAGTCCACCCACGAAAGATGGTGAAGAACTCCCAGTTAAATTTCCACCATCTTCATATACTTTTATTTTCTGTCAATAACAACTGCAAAATAAAAAGGGCTATTAATTCACTAAGAATTTAGTATGTTTTATTTGTAATATTTAGAGCAAACCTGTCTCTGATAGTCATTTTTCATTGTCTTTTTCCACAGAACGGCAAGTGCAAGCTTAATAGGAGGACTCAGGGAATTTTATTCCATAAATTGATCTTGTGGAGGTCCCATCTTCTTTGAATCTGGCTTTACTACCCCTGTTTATATTTTATTGTACAAATGCATAGACTAAAAATATAAATCTTTTACTCAAGCTGTTCAGGCAGAGTCCAGATGCAGAGGAACCTGAACATCACTGTGCCTTTCCTACCAGCCTAGAATTAATCACATTAATCCACATTAAAACGTGAGAACTGAAGAGAAAAGAAGTATAAAAGATGAAATAGTCAGCTGGGGAAATACTCAGCTAAAGAGCTCCTGGGTCTTTTCATTAAAGTTCAGCTGAGAGACAGAAAGTTTAACATAATCAGGATTCCACACACAGCACAGGAACAAACCCATGCCTTTGGATTGTACACACCTTAATTTTCTTCTGACTGCACGGCTCTGTTCATCCCTTTCCTTTCATTTGTTCTGGTCTGAGGCTGAACTGGGAGGGAATTCTGTGAGTCCAAAAGGACCTCTCCCTGCAAAAGGACCCCAGCTGGAACTGTGAACGTGCACGGCTCTGAGTTGGTGTCTCTGCACAAATGTTCAGGGTTCTGCTCGTGGCTCAGTGCTCGTGGTTTGGGCTCTGTGTCATGGGCAGGAAGAGAAGGGAACCCAGCAACCCAAGTTCACCAAGAGCTTTGATTCGAAGAGATCTCATTGATCAGTCCCTGATAATGTCCTGTTATCAGTGGAGACCCAAATCCATTTTTTAAGGTCTAGAACCCAAAGCTTGCCCTGGTTCCAGGAGCCACCTCCTCCACTCTGCTGAGATTTTTCACTTATTACAGCAGGCAGAAGACAGATCTCCCTTGCCAGCAAGCAGATGTTCACCAAGAAGGTTTTACTAACTGATCAATTGCAAAATCCCTCACTGCAATCCTTTAGAAAATCAGATGCCCTCTGTCCTTCCTCCCACTCCAGCTTAGTTGCCAAAACTTACATACAAAATTATTACTGTAATATTTTATAGTCACTGGGAAAAAAATATCCATTTGGTCTTACAGAATGATGTGAAATGAATCTGTGGCCTCAAAAGAAAAAAAAAGCCCATTAAAAGTAGCTCCTTTTCCTCCCTCCTCCCTCTCCCAGGCCCCTTTTACTCCCCTCCCCCAACAATAAAGGATGTTTTGGAACAGCCTTTTCAGGAAACATTTCCACAGCAAAATGCAGCATCATTTATAATATTTAAAGCTACATTTTTGTTGAGATGGCTTGGCAGGCTTCGCTTGCAAATCTGGCAGGATATGGCCAGCTGAGAGTTAGCACTAACAAACCGAGGATATGCTGACACCACAGAATGCTCTAATCACCACTGCAGCAAGCAGGACAAGATCTCCTCCTGCTCTGCCAGCTCTTCCCAGGGTGAGAACCAATGGTGCTGCTCACTCCTCCTTCCCTCCCTGCCTCTGGAGAGTTCACTTCTCCCTCGCTGTCTGCACTGAACTGAAAAAGCCTCCTTGGGTAACAGCATGTAACACAGTGAGCAATGGATATTCCTCCTGGCCAACGCTGCCATGAGAATGCTCCCCATTTCCAGCACAACGGGGAAGCTTAATAATTAACAAGAAAGCCCCTAACCGGTTTGTGTCTCAGTGGAAGGGCTGTTTTCACCAGCTCTAAAGCTCTTTTTTGGCTTTACCCGTTTCCAAAGCAGGGCTGAGAGCCACATTCAGTTAGCAAAATCCTAATTAGAAACTCACCCCGTTTGAGAGTTGGGAACTGATCTCAGCCACTCGCAAAAATCTGTCGAAGAGAATTAATTTCACATTTAAAAAAAGTCCTGAAGCATTTAACCCCAAAAATCTGCGAGTTGCTGCCTTGACCAATGCCTGCCCAGAGCAAGACCTGCCCAGGGAATTCCTGCTGCACGATCTAGCCAAGCTGCAGACTTGCAATACTTCAATATTGGCCACATTAAGCAATAAAGAGATGTAGTGAGAGAGACTGTGAATTGAACAAACCTTTCCTGTTTTGGGAGCACATAAATTTATAGATGCTGTGTACTTTGGTACACTAAAACTTCTTGCAAACGCCAAGTCCGTGGGGCATTTGGCTCTTACCAAAAATTAAAGGTAAAATCCTGTAAGACCCTGCACACACACATCTCTAGCACCGTTGTATTGCATCCAAAGCTGTGGAATAATTTCCTCCTTTCTTCCTTTGTCGGGTCAGTCCTTGCCTTCTGAGTGTTTACTCCAAGCCGGTGAAGATGTGCTGCCTAATTTCCTCTCCATCCCCTGCGTGTCCAAAGGAAAATGCAGAAGTTCAGGAGCTGTTTTTCCTGCAACCATCATTTCCAGGGCTGGGTAGTGCTGGGAAGAGTGGAAGTACATTTCTTGTATCCTGTGCAGCTGATTTTTAACCACTGGTTTTCAGACAAGGCACTTGGAATGGGATTTAGGATGAGACCCATCATTTTTTCCAGTGTTTGAAAGAGAACCTGAACTGTTTGACAGGTGTATGCCTGAGCTGCTGATCCAGGGAGTGTTTGCTGGGGTTGTTCCCCCTCAGTTTTGTTTTCCTCCTCCTACAAATCTCTAGCTGCAGCTTTGCATTGCTTGTGTTTGCAAAGTTGATGTTACATCCATTTAAAGGATATTACCTCTTATTTAAAAAGAAAGGAGTCCCATTAAACCGTGCTCAGCCTCAGGGCAGAGTTTACAAACCAAATATTAAATCCTGGTCCCTCGGGGCTTATCTGTACCCACAGTGGCTGGTGTTAGCTGAGGGAAGGGGCTCGGAGGTGGGACAGCAGCTCTGGGGAAGCCCATTGCCCATTTCCCAGTGTTTGGGAGTGCTGAGGGCTGGCTGTGCTGGGACGAGGCTCTGGCAGGGGTGCTGAAGGTTCTGGTAGAGGTGAAGGTTCTGGTAGAGGGTGCTGAAGGTTCTGGTAGAGGGGGTGAAGGTTCTGTTGGGGTGCTGAAGGTTCTGGTAGAGGGGGGTGAAGGTTCTGTTAGAGGGGGTGGAGGTTCTGGTAGGGGTGCTGAAGGTTCTGGCAGGGGTGCTGAAGGTTCTGGTAGAGTGGGTGAAGGTTCTGGTAGGGGGGTGAAGGTTCTGGTAGAGGGGTGAAGGTTCTGGCAGGGATGCTGAAGGTTCTGGTAGGGGGGTGAAGGTTCTGTTAGAGAGGGTGAAGGTTCTCTTAGAGGGGGTGAAGGTTCTCTTAGAGGGGGTGAAGGTTCTGGCAGGGGTGCTGAAGGTTCTGTTAGAGTGGGTGAAGGTTCTGGTAGGGGGGTGAAGGTTCTGGTAGAGGGGTGAAGGTTCTGGCAGGGATGCTGAAGGTTCTGGTAGGGGGGTGAAGGTTCTGTTAGAGAGGGTGAAGGTTCTCTTAGAGGGGGTGAAGGTTCTCTTAGAGGGGGTGAAGGTTCTGGCAGGGGTGCTGAAGGTTCTGTTAGAGTGGGTGAAGGTTCTGGTAGGGGGGTGAAGGTTCTGGTAGAGGGGTGAAGGTTCTGGCAGGGATGCTGAAGGTTCTGGTAGGGGGGTGAAGGTTCTGTTAGAGAGGGTGAAGGTTCTCTTAGAGGGGGTGAAGGTTCTCTTAGAGGGGGTGAAGGTTCTGGCAGGGGTGCTGAAGGTTCTGTTAGAGTGGGTGAAGGTTCTGGTAGGGGGGTGAAGGTTCTGGTAGAGGGGTGAAGGTTCTGGCAGGGATGCTGAAGGTTCTGGTAGGGGGGTGAAGGTTCTGTTAGAGAGGGTGAAGGTTCTCTTAGAGGGGGTGAAGGTTCTCTTAGAGGGGGTGAAGGTTCTGGCAGGGGTGCTGAAGGTTCTGTTAGAGGGGGTGAAGGTTCTGTTGGGGTGCTGAAGGTTCTGTTAGGGGTGCTGCAGGTTCTGTTGGAGTGCTGCAGGCTCTGTTGGGGTGCTGAAGGGTCTGTTGGGGTGTGAAGGCTCTGTTGGGGTGTGAAGGCTCTGTTGGGGGGCTGAAGGGTCTGTTGGGGTGTGAAGGCTCTGTTGGGGTGCTGAGGGCTCTGTTGGGGTGCTGAAGGGTCTGTTGGGGTGTGAAGGCTCTGTTGGGGTGTGAAGGCTCTGTTGGGGTGCTGAGGGCTCTGTTGGGGTGCTGAGCTCCCTGCACAAATGGGCTTTGCTTGCCCTTGTGGGAGCCGTGACCAGAGGGGTCTGGGCTGCCCCTGCTGCAGCCGTGCGCTGCTGGAAATGCTTTTCTCTCCTCTCAGCTTTCGTTCCAGGCCCTCCCAGCAACCTTGGCTGGAGAAGTGGTCACCAGTGCTGTCTGAAGCAGGTAATTCTTCCTGCTGAGCAGGGACCTTTGGGCTCCCACTAGGGGTGTTCTGATGCCTGCCAGGGCGAGGGGAATGGGCTGCATGTGTGCAGGGACACCAAGTGACTTCCTCTAGACTCAGTTTACCTCCAGTTTTTCCACAGAAAAAGCAGGTCAGTGTGGAACACGAGACAGAGTAACAGCCAGAGGTTCCCAAGCCTGTGGGAATGTCCAGGATCCCACATCATCCCTGAGGATATTATGATGTAGTGCACAGATGACTGAGGAACTAGCACGCCACCAGCAAAATCAAGCTCTTCAAAGGCAGGCATGTACCAGCTGACTGCTTCTATTTTTGAGTTGTTAAATGTTTTTAGTAGCACTGAAGATCAAAACCCAAATTGTTCATTTATGACGTAGCCCATTCTACCCAAAACTCTAGAGAGTCTGAAAGTATTACAGCCTACTGATGAACTCCCATTAGCAAGTTTTTGTTTTTAATAAATAAAGTCCCATAGAAACAGAAAGTATTTACAATTAGATCAAAATTCTGAATATAATTCACAAGAGAAAATGCTATTTTTTGAGAAAATGTTTTCATATCCTCATAACAGTCATTTGTTCTAAATTAGTACATAGCAATTGTCCATTAAATGAACATTTTTCCCTAAAGACCTATTCCTGTAGAAAAGTATTTCAGGCAAAACTTCTTAACCATGATGTAACCGCTTAGAATCAGAACATGTCAGTGATTAGTAACTCACATAAAAAATTAACACTTTGCATGGCTTGAGGAAAACATGGTGAATAATATCAATATGTGAGAGAAGACAGGGTGTAGGGAGAACAAGGTATTTTATTAGAGCAGCTGATACAGTTGAAAGAAAAGTAGAGGCTTTTGGGCATTCAGTGCCTCCATCCTCATAAAGGATAACACCCATTCCTGCAAAACTCTTCTGATTATGATTACGTTACCACTCTCAAAATATAGGGATTTTTGGGCTGAGTGGCTGAGACCCTGTCGCTGCTGAATGGACAGTTTCAGAAGCATTGCCCCTTGCAGGAGTGGGGTGAAGCTCTTTGGTTAATGTGCTGCTGCTTACACTGATTTTTTTTCAGTACTTTAACAAAGTACTGAACTCAATTTCCCTGTCAGAGCATCTCTGCCACTTATTTTCAAATAATTTTGAGTATGACTTCTGTAGGGACATGCCCTAGAATCCCTTTTTATTCGAAACTACTTCTGGGCTTCCATTTCCAGGGAAATTGGATTGTTTAAGAAATGCAGGCTCAGATCCATGGCTCTTGCTGGAATTCAGTGTTGGGGCTGGTCCCTCCCAGTGCCAGCTCATCCCTGACCCATCCTCCACGGGAGTGGGGGGGGGCTCTGCAGAATTCTCCCTCTGAGGGGTGGAAGGCAACGCTTCAGATGAGCAGTGGGAAACAACCAGAACCAGAGGGAGAACATTTTCTTGGGCACTGTAACAGCCACGGAAGTGTGAACGCAGCCCGTGCCAGCGCCACGCTCAGCTGGAACCCCCTGAACCGTGCAGCAGTCCTGCAGTGCTGAGCTGCAATCCCGGGTCTGCTGCGGGGCCATCCTTCCTGAGCCACCTGAAGTGACCTCACTGCAAGCCTGGCAGGATCAGAGCTGTTCCCTGCAGCCTCGCAGTGACTTCATCTCAGCGCAATTCCACCCGCGGGCTCTGAGCCTGGACGCTGAATGACCCAATTCCCCAAACTTCCTGCTGACCTTAGGCACAGGGGTTACCTGAAATAAGCACTAGGAAACGTTTCCAGGTGTAGAAGGCATGAGTTGAAGGATTAATTTTAATATTTACCCCTCTCAGCTTCTTTATTGCATAATTGGCGTCAGCTTAAGGGTTTCAAGGTCTACATTAGGAGCAAAGCCAGTTTCTGCTCCCTGAAGATGCTGCTCACACCTTCATCACCTCCTTGTCCCCTTGGGAATCATCAGTCCCCCTGTCTCAGTTTAAGGCACATTTTTTGCTACATAAATAGAATATAGACATGGGGAGGAAACCAAGGGTATCGGGGACCTCTCCTTATTTTGATATATAAGTTACAAATAGTGGTTTTCCCCCCAGTATTCCTTCTTCTGGTCCAGCACCGTGGGTCCCCCCTGCCTGATTTAGTCAGGGGTCACATTCACAGACTATCACATGTGGGCAGGTGAAATGTGAATCTCTCACCTCAGTACCAAGAATACCCCAAAATGACGTTGTTAGGAAATTTATCTTCTGTTAAATTTGTTCACTCTGCTGTGCTCTGCTCCCTGTGGAGCTCCTAGGTGACATTATAGGGCAACACGTGCAAGAAAACCAATGACCTCAACAGCAGGAACATCTCCCAGCATCCTTGGATGCACATCTGGAGCTCAAGACCAACTCAGGGTGCAGAGTTTCCATCACAGCTTTGTCTTTACACAAGAATTAATCTAAACCTTGCTTTTGTTTAGGAGTTAATTTGTCACAACATTGCAATTTTCCGTGATATTTTGACTGTTGCTCAGTGGCAGTTTATGAAATAGTTGGGGAGGTCAAGAGGTTTGTACCAACCTGTTCCAGCTCAGCCCTGGCTGCTGTGGGGTGGGAATTGCAGTAGCTGCTGCTCCACCTGCCTCAAACGTGCACGAGCAGAGGAATCAAAGGGACTCTGTTTCCTAAGAGCTCTGAGCAGTGCATATTCCTTCCTTAATTACTTATGGAAATGGCATCTGATTTTTCAGTCTGCCCACAAAGGAGGGGCCTGATTTTTCCTTTCACCGAGCCCCTTTACAGAGCTCTGTCAGTGTCACATCTTAGTATGGAAGGCATGAATATTTTCAGACCTGACACTTCTCCCTTGGGCCTTTGAAACTCTCCTGGGAAGTTACACTGAGCTGTGACTGAATTTTATTTTGCTGCTGCCTCGGGAGCACAAAATCGAACGTTAATACTTCAAACATTTCCCTGGAAATGTTCAAGGAGAAAGGTTTTTATTTAGCTGAAAATTTAACTGCATGCTTGAGTGAAGCATTGATCATACTTGGACAAGCAACTTTAAGAAATAACGTAGTTAAAAAATTAATTCTGGAAATACTGCCAACAATTTCATGATATAGATACTTTTAATATTAAAAGTAAATTGTAAATGTGTCTTTATAAACAATATGCATAAAATAGATCTGCTATACTAAGCTCTCTCTTTTCAAATGCTGTTTCACAGTAATTTCTTAGGCACGCAAAGTTTTTTCCCTCCAAGAAATAGTGCAATCTGAAGAACATACATTGTGTCAGGGGATTAAGAACTGCTCTGCTCATTAATACAAGTCCTTGTAGATCTCCTGCAGCAGTGGATGCAGGCTCATGTCCGTCTCGGTTTTCTTGATGACCTGCAGGAGCTGCACGTGCTCCGTGACGATCTGCCTGAGGTCCGTCATTTTCTGCAGCAGCTTTGCGAACAGCTGCGAGGACTCGGGGTGGTTCAGCTTCAGCTGCAGCTCCAGGGCTTGCAGGAGGTTGTCCTGAATGTCTTCGATGGGCTTCACATTTAACAACCCCGGGCGGTCTGGGGAAGAGAAGGGTTGGCACTTTGTCAGCACGGCAACATCAATTTACTGCATTAATTCCTTACACCTTTCGTAGCAAACTAAGCCTTTGCAGGTGGCATTTCCTGGGAACTGGCTGAAATCAGGTGGTTGGTAAGGCTTCACTTAAAAACTCAAAGGAGCTTTAGGACTACTCTTGGAAACATCTTGGAAACGTTTCCCCAGCGTGATCTGGGGCAAAAAAAAGGGTTGGGAGTTTATCGGCGTCATAGCATCAATCCCATGCATTAATTTCTTACACATTTCACAGCAAATTAAGACTTTGCAGGTGGCATTTCCTGGGAACTGG
Source organism: Promerops cafer (assembly GCA_013398275.1). Classification (NCBI taxonomy): domain Eukaryota; kingdom Metazoa; phylum Chordata; class Aves; order Passeriformes; family Nectariniidae; genus Promerops; species Promerops cafer. The sequence continues at coordinate 49,982 of VZSE01008053.1, forward strand.
CTGAAATCAGGTAGTTTGTAAGGTTTCACTGCTCAGAGGGGTTTTAGAACAAGTTTTTTACTCTAGAACTAGGTTTATATCCCACTACAGTGGATTTTCCACAGTAAACTGGGGGTGGGTGTGGGGGAAAAAAGTGTGAGATATTTGGGGGATAAACAATCTCTATCAGGTAATTCACTTTTGGAAAATCAACTTATACTCTGATGGATTTGCATGTAGCTGCTGCCACTAAAAAGGTTTCCTGCTAAGGTGGGTGTGAACCCATCAAAATAAAGAAAAAAAAAGGCATAAACTCAACTTCTGAAGTTTATTTGATTCTCCAGCACTCAAAGTTAATAAAATGCTGAATGTCCAAGCAATGAAAGCTGCTTAACTTTGTTAAATCCTCACATATGACAATGACCACCATCAATTTGTTACTGCTAAAATACTTAATACTGGGTAACACATCCCAAATATCATAATACATCGTGAAAAGAGTCAATGATTTAAATAAAATTTGCTGTGTAGCTATGAAATTAATTTCAGAGGTCGATCAATAAAAAGCAGTGCCTCAAATCACTTCCCTAAGGCAATAATTCCATTTCAGCAAGGACGAGAGGCTGGTCTCCATTAGAAATGTAAAAAATAAGCTGTTATTTCCTGTGATCTTGGTAACCTTTCTGAGCACAGAGTTCTCCTAACTCAGCTCGACTCGTGCTGCACACTGGCAAAAAGGCTGAGAGAAAACAAAGCTCTTTATAAATACATCGTGGTGTTACTTCATGGGGAGAAAAACTGCAGTGTAAACCAAAAGGCAGAGCTGGCAGGAAAACAAATGAGTACACAGCCAGGAACACGAAGGTCACTGAGCAGGAAAGGATACTCAGCTCTCCAAGAGGTGAGCTTTAGGCAGAGTTTTTCAGATAGAAATAAAAGTGATTTTGAATGTGAACCTGGATATTTGTTTGTCAATATGCTTGTCTTGCAGACATCATTTATTTATCCCATTCAACTGATAACCCCATAAAATCTGGTTCAGAAAGTCAGGGAGTAAATATAAAAAAGAATATTCCCTTTTATGAATTTCTTTTGGTAATATTTTTGAGCAATTTTTAAAGATACCTAAAGAATTTTTGATAAATGTTAGATATTTATTTTTTTGATTAGCTGAATGCATTGCACGGGCTGCAGAATCGAGTTGAGATCTTTCTGAAACTTGCCAAATTGCAGCCCTTCAAAGCTGGCAATAATCTGGGGTTGTGAGAGCTTTAAATTTTCCTTGTGTGCAGCAGCTGAGCCCTGAGCCAGCTGGGCATGGCTCAGTGTGCAGGGACAGAAAAGATCAGAAAGCTCAAAGACGTGGCCTCCATTCCCTCTGAGATCCATCTCTGTGTGCCCCCTGCTCCTCTGGGCTGGGAATTTTTGGGGCTGTGAGTTTTCCAGGAGCAAATCCCAATTCAAATATTGTGCTTCAGAGTCCAGGAGGAAACTCCACGGGGTCTGGGATTTATCAGGAGCCCCCTGAATTTGGGTGCCTGAGGTCAGTGGGACTGCAGTGGCTAAAATCCTGAAACCCCTTGAAAAACCCCAATCTGATGATTTTCTAACGACCCAGTGGAGCCAGAGGCAGAAAAGATGACTCTGACAAAAGCCTAGGAGATCATCAGATGTTATTTTTATATGAGCCAATTCAAGAGGAAGGAAAATTCCCATTGAAGGCAAGAGAGATTTTTCATGAATGAGAACTTCAGGATATGGGCAGTGTTTTTTGGGTGTTGACAGTTTGCTATAATTTCTCAGTAAAAATCTCTTACAGAGGAAAATGCTGCTTCTGTTCCAAGAAACTTATCTGAATCAGAAAAAAATAAAGGAAATAAGAGGCAAAAGCTTAAACATGCAGCTATTATGGTATATTTCAAGCTGTTAAAATGCTCTTAAATACACATGCTCCAGACCAGTTTGGTTTTGTACCAAAAGGTGAGTTTTGTGCAGTAAGGAGCTACAGAGGGATGTGCCTTGCAGGAAAAAGGAAAATGCCAGGAGAGCACCACAGTTCCCTGTTATTTATTACGTTTCTTTATTCACATTTTCTTTATGTTTTCATTCATTGTCATACAGCTGCTTCAATTGCTTTGAAAACTGTGCAGGAAACTGTTCTAAGTCAGAAAATGTTCACAGTGACTAGGAAAGGCCAATAACCCCAAAGTTCTGAGTGCAAGCAGTACCACCTTGTGTAAATTGATATTCTGTACTGTCTCAGGGGAAAATACTTTATTTGTTTATTTACTTACTTATTTGGATGCCTCTTTCATGTCCTTAACAATAATTCTAACAATAATTACCTGGTCCTCACATATCAAATTGCCACCTGCACGTCTTTACATTTTATGATCTTTGAATAAAAGCATTTTGCATTTAAATGCTCATTCTAAAGTCTCAGGATGAAAAAACCAGCCAAAGATCTGGCTGAGTGAACACATGTGCTCCTTCTTTTTTCTTTTGCTGAGGCAGATGTGACTCAGCAGTCTGAGGTTCTGAGACTGTCACATGTATTGGAGTCACCAGGACTTTGGTTCAGTGCCTCCAGTGATGAGCTGCAGCTCTTGCTCTGATTACAAAGCATTTTTCTTTGCTCTGACAAAGTGCAGGATTTGTGTGGCAGTGAAATAGGAACTACTTCTTGGTAATAGTCACTGATAAAACTTCAAATTTTGCTGATCTGAGAATGCAGCAAAATTACTGAATACAGTGTTTACACCAGGAGCAGGGACTTGTGGCTTAAAATTCAAGGTAAAAAGCACACAGAAAAAGTGACTTTAGAAACATCTCTGGATTGAAATACCAGTTTGACTGCACATGGACTGGCAGAGTGCAGGTCTTTACAGGGATACTCTGCCCCAAAAACTGCTGTATCCAGACATTCCTGTATCCAGACATTCCTGTACCCAACATTCCTGTATCCAAAATTCCTGTATCCAACATTCCTGTCTCCAAATATTCCTGTATCCAACATTACTGTATCCAACATTCCTGTATCCAACATTCCTGTATCCAAAACGCCTGTATCCAACATTCCCATATCCAACACTCCTGTATCCAGACATTCCTGTATCCAAACATTGCTGTATCCAACACTCTTGTATCCAAATATTCCTGTATACAACATTCCTCTATCCAAACATTCCTGTATCTAAACACTCCTGTATCCAAATATTCCTGTATCCAAACATTCCTGTATCCAACATTCCTGTATCCAGAGATTCCTGTATCCAAATATTCCCATATCCAACATTCCTGTATCCAAACATTCCCATATCCAACATTCCTGTACCCCAACATTCCTGTATCCAGACATTCCTGTATCCAACATTCCTGTACCCCAACACTCCTGTATTCAACATTCCCATATCCAACATTCCTGTACCCCAAGAGTCCTGTATCCAGACATTCCTGAATCCAACCTCTGCAGAAGATAACACACAAAAATTCGAGTCCATCCATGCTACCAAATTCCCTTGTGAGCTTTTTCTTTGTTTTGCCTCACTGCTTGAGCGAGTCTGCTCAGCTCACAAACGTGAATTGTCCCAGTAAGGCTTGGGGTGATATCTGTCCTGCCCAAACTGAGCCATCCAACTTGTTCTCCTTCAACCTTCTCGAGACAGAGCTCATTTTCACCTCAGGTGGATGTGATATTTTTGAAGCTGCTTCAGTTCTTTCTCGTGTGTAGCAGAGCACGCACCACTGACTGAGGGTGGGTCTCAGTGGCACAGAGGAAGAATATCTCCTAAGAAAAGCTTTCCAAACCTCATTTAACCAAAGTGTGCCTTTTAAAGTCACCACAACTGGAAGGATGTTGTAGTGAGGGTTTGGTGCTGCTGGTGATGGCCAGAAGCATTTCTGTTGTACAAACAAGGTGAAATCCCATGCTCACACACAGTCTCTCTGTCTGATCAGCATTCAGTTCAGAACACAAGACTCTGTTTGCCATTTACTTTGTTTTACAGCACCAACAGTAAGAGCAGCTCCCCAGAAATGAGGAGATTTTCTGAATGAGTTCAGAGAAACATTTGGAATAGCTGAGGCAGAGAGAGGCTGCGCTGAGCAGCTCAGGAACAGTAAAATCCATTGTGGGAGTATTTTCCATCTGTTGCTATTACAGTTAATTTGTCAGCTCCTTACTGCAGTGATTTGGGCTTTTTGCCTTTTTAGATAACATGCAAAAGCAGCTGTTTGGTTATCAAAAGGCTGAAGAGTTTTATAGGATTTGTGGCAAATTCCAAACACTTCCCAAGGAAAAGCTTTCCACGTGTGATGTTCCAGCTGGAATTATCTTTCCCTTTCCCTTCTCCTCCTCTGTTAGAGCTGCACAAGAGCCAGCCCCCCTGGAGCCAGCAGAATTAGCATAATTTCACTGGATAATAACAGATTTGCTGACATTTAGAGCCCCTGGCTGGGATCTTTTTGGGTTTCACAAACTGGTTTTCTGTTAGAGATGTTTGTACACAGGATTTCGTGAAGGGATTTAAGCATTGCAGGATTCCTGCAGCAAGTCAAGCCCTCGAGGTGCTCTGGTTTTGAAATCCTGTTCTCAGTGAAATCATCCTGCTATATTCAAATACTTCTTACAGAAGTACAATTTTGCAAGGGTGTAGCTCTTAGAGAAACATCTGAGAAATAGGACTCAGTTTCATATCACACAAGATTTTTTAATCTCACAGAATGCATCCAGTTCAGTAGATATGATATCTGGCTGTAAATTCCGTGATAAAAACTTTCTTTAATTCGCAACAAAACTTAATTGTTTTCAAAACATAAACTCTTCCTTTTTCTAGCAGCTATCATGCTTTTTGGGGAAAAAAAAGAAGTTCTGAAAAAAGATAGGGAGGTCTTTGCTATCAAGAAATTAAAGGATCTTCCTAGAAAGGACTGATTTGTATTTATATGGATTTATATGTCTCTACAGATTTGTTTCAGAGTTTTGCTACAGTTGCTGGATTCAAATTCATTAGCTCTTTACAGGTCTCCGTTTACAAATTATTCTGGACAAAAAAGAGACATGCTGATAAATGTGGTTCAACACAATTATTGTATGTGAATCACTGTCCTCCTGCAATCTAAAATGTGAGACTGGTTACATCACTGCCATTTCCTCTGCTGGAAACCCAGCACTGCTGAGCACAGGGCTGTGCAGAATACAAGTTCCCTTTTTTGCATGAATTTTGAGAGGCCTTTTTCTCATCTGTCACATTTCATTAAGCTAAAACCCACAAAACATTGGCATGGTGGGAGTAGTGCCCTGATAGGCTTGTACCATTTCTGCTCTGCCATCTAAACCAGCCAAAACCACACCAGCAAGGTGTTTTCCTTCCCCAGTGAACGCAGAGCCCGAGGTGTGCACAGGGGAATTTCTGGGAGGAATTCTTGCTGGAAGCAGAATTAGTGGGATAAATTAAATTATGACCCCTTATTCTTCCTGAACAGAACGTGGTGCCAGGAGGAACTGGAGGTGTTTTTAAATGCAGTGGTACCTAAGAGTGTCCTCCCAGCAGCAGGGCTGCTTTTAGAACAACAGCATGAGGCTGTGTTTGATTGCTGAAATGTAATTTAGTAACAAAATCCTCAGTGGTGCTCTGCGGAGGAGCCCATCCAGAGCATTCAGCACATTCCTGCCATGGATATGTGCAGCTCCAGGTTGGGCCAAAATACACACAAATCAGTAGGGCAAGATTTTGTTTGTGCAACATCACTGCCTTGGGAGTGTTGGCCGAAGTAATAGATGTGCCTGGAATGTATCTGGAGGTGTCTAAGTGAAATGAATCCTGGTAGGCATCACTGATTCACAAAACAGAACGGTGACATCACCTCAGAGAACACCCTGGCTGGCTGCAGAAAAGCTGAAATTCAGTGTTTTTTCAGTGAAGTCTTGGATGTGGGCAGTCTGATACCTGGGATTTCAGGTTCATGCTTTGCTCAAGGTGTGATGTATGCAGATACAGCAGAGCAGCTGAGGAAAGCTGAAGGAGCTCACAATGCCTGGGGTTTTTTTTAGGAGACCATAATTTTCCTGAAAAAATGCATTTCCCCCTCCTTCAAAAAGCAAACAAAACCTTGCACTGATGGAAGGACAATGAAAAGCACCACAACCCTGGAAGCCCAATACCACCCATCCTTTGGAGTTGTTCTGGAGTCAAAGATATTTGTGGTCAATTAGCAAGCCACACAACCTAGCTGCAGGTTTAAAAAAAAAAAAAAAAAAACCTCCTGCAGAATTTTAGCTCCTGCCAGTGAAATTCCACATTTCCTGTTTTCCAAAAGATAGCCCTGATTTTGTTTTCTGCTAAATGACTGATGACTCAGCAGGCGTTTCCAGCCCCATCACTGATATCCAGGCATTTCCATTTTCGGTTTCTGTCTGAGACTGAATAAAGGGCAAACAACAAAAAGAAATTTGAAAATGACTGAAAAAGCTCTGTGCAAATGCACTCACTCCCAGCCTGCTGAGCACCTCGCTGCTTGGGCAGGAGACAAAAGGTGCCAATTCCATCCCCTAAAACACCACGTAAACAAGACAGCACTTACCTCCACTTAGGATAATGACAGCTATAAATATCGCCAGGTCACTGTCATCTAATTCCAGTGCATTGAACTTCACAGCGAACTCAAACTTGGGCTCCATAAAGTCACAGAAAGGTTTCCTCAGGCTCTTCAGGAACTCCCTCGTCATGAAGCCCTGTCCGTCGGAGATGAGAACCCCGTCCTTGTTCATCAGAGAGGCCAGCAGGGTGTAGATGATCTCGTGGACGCCGTACTTCAGCAGCGTCACCTGGTCGTTCAGGTCGAGGCTCACAAAGCCCGGGATGTTCTTGGCGAACTCGGTGATCTCCTGCACGGCCTCCACGGAGCGGAACTGGCAGCGCTGGAAGATGCGGATGGCCACCTCCTTGTTCTCCTCCTGCAGCGGGGACACGTGCTTGCACTTGATCTGGTCTTCTCCCATCATCAAAGAGTTCATGTCATAAATAACGAAGGGCTAAAAGCAAAGGGAAATCCCAGTCACGCCCCAATGTCCTTCCCAAGCGTCCGACTCCCGAGGAGCCCCACGGGAACCCAGCAGCAGCGCCTCGCACATCTCTGAGGGACCTGTCGGGGGTTCCCAAAATGGCCAAACTGGCCTAAACCTATCAAAGCAAATACCCTCACAATGTTAAAATGGCTTACAGAAAGGCCAACTCAAAGGGGAGGGGGAAGGAACACTCTTTTAAGGTATCCAGAGTTTTGCCTTTCCCTTTGTTTGTTTGCTTTTTGTAATTCTGTAATTCCAGAATTCAGAGTCTGGAATGTTTAACAAAAGGTTGAAATGGTACTGCTTTTGCCTGAATTACAACAGCTTCTATAAAAGAGAATTTAATGAGTGTAAAGGAACCGTCTCTTTTTGCAGAAAGACAGAGAATATTCTCATTTTGATTCCTTTATTTACTTTCATGTTCCTTTCATGTTCTATCCTAGGAAACGCTGCAAGTAATATCAACTTCATGGAATTGATTATCAACTTCATGGAATTGATTATCTGACAAACAGAACCTTTTGCTGTTAACTCCTTTAAAAATAACAACATTAGGATATATTTAAACCCACTCAACTTGTCTTTGGGAAAGAAAAAACAAATGCCATGCTACAAACCACAGTTCAGAACACAAGAATGAGGCTGACTGTGAAATAAACTCAGCTGGAACAAATCAGTTTAGAAAGCAGCTCAGAAAAAGTAGGGCCAGAATACTTGCATTGGGATCTGGAAACAATCTGGTCCAGAATATGCAAAAGCAGCTCCTGGGTTTAAAGAAGTGGTTATGTGAGGACGCCTCAAATTCACTTGAAGAATCTTTCCCTCAGAGGATTAATGACTGAACAGTTCACAAATCCCACTGATATGAACAGGTTTGTTAACATAACTGATTGATTAATTGAAATACAAGGGATTGTACCCCAACAATTGGACTAAAGAAATAATTTGTAAAATTGAAGGCCACCTGTGACTGCAGATTCTAATGCCTTACAGGGATGCTCATTCTCATGGTTTTACATTTGCAGCTCCAGACCATGACATTCCAGGAGGGACAGTGTGAGGGGTTAAATTATTTCCCACTTGCACTGAGGATTTCAGTGTGAAACTGAAACACTGCAATGAGAAAAGCCAGGAGGAGAAGGAATTTTTCAGGTAATGACACTCTGGCAGCAGCAAAACCATTAAATATGTATCTGCACATAGGGATATGCACACAGGTGGAATAGTGGAGTAACAAGGCTGCAGCAGATGCTTTCAAAATGCATATTTTGGTTCTAGCAGGTCATTTCTTTCTGTTCTTTCTGGTGGGAGCACCAAGTACAAGAAAAAGTCATTATTAGTCCATGTCCACGTGCTTTAGAAAGCCTATACTACACCACTGGCCAATTCATGAGAGATGAAAATCAAGAAAGAGTTCAAAATAGCCAAAGATTTTTTAAATATAAAGATTCAGATGAACCTGAGAGTAGCATCTTATGTCAAACGAGCTCTGCATCTCCCAGGAGATGATGCACAACTCATTCTAGTTTTGATATGCTCACTTGCATATCCAAACATTTAAAATTAATCCAGATCACTCAGCATCTAAAAGAATAACATAAATTTAAACTATGCCCATAGTAAAGAGTTTGATGCTCCAGAGCACCAAATCCATTGATAAAAACATGAAAGTTGTAACCATTAAATACTGAGTGTCACTATTTCAGTGGTAATTTCAAGAAAGACTTGAAAATTGGCAGCACTGAGAAGCTGGATTCTGTCTACTGGTTTATTGCTGTTTCTAATGTGCCAAAGTCAAAAACACTTCCAAGAAAAAAGGAGAATTAATTGATGTAATTATACATTTACTGGGTGAGAATTGCAGTGGTGGAACTTTCAGGCATGAGCAGGTTGCACATCAGTTTCTGCAGAATAAATAAACTTAGCTAATTCAAACTTTATATATTACATGCTGAAAAGTTACTCACATTGTAAGTGCCCACCACATCTAAAACTTTTATCTGAGGGCTACAACCAATTTCTGGACAACATTAAAATTATTATTTTAATTGCCTTTAAGGAAAGGAAGAAATACCTTTTTGGTGCCTGAAATGCCTCTGAGTTCTTTGCTGTCTTTGAAGTTATTAAAGAAAATAAAATACAGTCTCTGCTGTAATCCTGACAATAAAATTTCTGCCAATGATTCTAGAAAATACATCAGGCTAGGAGTGCTAAGTTGTGGAAAACTATTTTGTTCTTTAGGTATTAAAATACTGTTGCCAAAATGATCAGATATTATTTATCCTCCTCTCACTGATACAGAAGATTTTTATGCATTGCAAATGAAGTTCCCAAGGCAACCCACAAACCCAATTATCACTATTCCTTACTTTTCCAAGATTTTCCTGTCCATTCTCCTAAAATTCCAACTGCTCCAACCCAGGGCACTGATGTGACCTGGGCTAAGCCAGAGGAAAGCAGGAATTCATCAGAGCATCACAAGAATGAGCATCACAGCTCAGCCTTGAGGCTGTGCTGGGGCTGGAATGATTTGCCACGTGGGAAAAGGAATATTCCTCAGGGAGCAGCAACCCCTGACAGCTCGAGAGCCACCTTAAACAGATAGTTTGGGAGATAACCTCTGGGCAAGGAGAAGGAAGGCGGGAAGAGAGGATCAGGGAATACAAAAAGGTTAAGGTGACCTTCAAATTCTTGTCCTGGTTTCAAGTATTTTATTAGGTGAACTTGGAGTTTTTTCAAATAATGTTTACTTATTCTATCTAAAAACATTTCCTGTCTTTCAGACACAGCTTGAAATGTGTGGCTGCCAACAGCAAAGCGTTTTTTGTTTTTTAGGTTTGGTGTTTTGCATTTTTGTTTTTCCCAGGGCTGCGTCGTCAACTTGGCAAACCATTTACTGGGGAAAAAAGGAAGAAACAAGAAGAAGAGGGCACTGACTGATTTGTCTGTGGTCTTTCCTGTCAGGATGGCCCTGGCCTTGGCTTTGGTCAGAGGGAAGGACTTGATGTAGGAGTCGTAGAGGTGCTTGGCCAGCGCGCGCAGGTCGGCGGACTCGGGGTTCAGCTGGTCGATGTCGCTGGAGATCTCTGCCAGCAGCTTCTCCTTCTCCGCCTGGGGCATCCGCCCGAACCTGATGGCTGAGAACATCACAGGAGTCACCAAAACCCCACTCTTCAATGGCTTTTCTGCCACCTTTCTGCACCTGCGCGTGCACCGCGAGGCACATTCGACTTTGCGGCCGCCTTTCGGTGCAGGCGCCTGGAGCTTGTGCTGGACAGGGTTAGGCAAGCAGGGAAAGAGGGTTTTCTGCAGCCATTTGGGCAAAACAGCTGAAGAGCTCTAAAGAATCATAAACAATCAAATCCCACAGAGGAAACCACCTCTGTGCCCGTTATAACACCTTGCTTAGAAATGCAAACCTGCTGGTGAAATCCCCTGGTTCTCCCTCCAAGCTGCATAAAATGCAAAGAATATTTAAAGTACAAGAGTTCTGTTGGCTCAGGGTGGGAGCCACCATCGAGCCTTGTATTGTTTTGGGCAAATCACCACATGGATCTGAGATTCTGCATTTGTTTAGAAACAAAACCCTCAGATGCCTTGCAGGAGTAAATTCCTAAATAGTTCAGCAGAATTTAAAGTAGCAAGCGCTATAAAATGTTCACATAAGAATTAAGGAATGGGGAAGAAGGCTGTGCAGGGAATAAAAAGCTGGAAAAGGCTGAGCTGTTTGTGGTACCTCTATGTGAGTGCAGTATTGAAGAACCAGGAAAGGGTTCTACCTCATCACAGGAGCTCAAAATTGCTCAAATCTCCTCTGCACCTCCTGCTTTTCCATCCATGCACGTCCTAACCAAGACTACTTATTCATATGGGGACTGGCTGGAGAATGTTTCAAATGAGCCATCAAAATTAAGACTGATTTATCACATGATATTTCAGTAAACAGAATTTATTTTGTTTTATGAAAAGAAAACAGAACAAAAGAGCATCCAAATAAAAAGCGGAAGGAAGAAATCAAGGTTTGCATTTTGGCCCTAGGGGGAAATAGAAATGTTATGAATATTTCTTCAGTGATTAGTGTGTTCCTTGGGTAAAGGAAAAGTGCTGCTAAGATCATATAGAGATGATTTTACTGGGGATGTTTCTTTTGGAAACAAGCAGCCACTTTTCTATGAGTTTGCTGCAATGTGTTGATGGGCAAACAGGACATTTTTTTTCCAGGAATAAATAATTATGCCAGAACACATCCCCCCTCTCTGTTTTCCCTATATTATATTTATTGATCAGTTGTCTCATTTCATGGCTGTAGAAACAAAGTTGTTTATTTTTATGACTGAACTCCTCTTTCAGCAACCTCAGTGTGTGAGTGAGACGTGCTGGATATTTCAGAATGACTTGGGTGTCCTTTATATTAAATTACACTGAACACCAGCAGGAACTGATTCTGTTGTGGGCCTGTTCCTGAGAGCTGAGGTTTGCAAAAGCAGATTCATTATCTGGAATCCCACTGGCTGAAAACTCCACTCCATCAAAAGAAAAGGTCATCAGGACTCAAATGTATTTTAAATACTACATTTCATCGTGAAGTATATTTTAAATGTAACAATTCATTAACAACAAGGAGGGTTGTGAATCAAGCGTTCCTATCTTACAATTTTGTAGACATTGGGTTTATTTTTCCATGGAATAAATTATTTTAAATATATTTAGAAAATATTTTATTGGTGAGCTATCGGATGCAGCAGATTCTGTTCAAAGTTTTTTAGCATTGCAGGCAAAATTTGGGGCAAAATCAGCTTTCTGGGACTAGCCTATCAGTCCCCTTTCTAAAAAATCCTTGCCACTGTCATTTTCAGGGGGCTGAGACAAAAATCGGGGCGAGCTCAGGCAGTGAGAGCTTCATGGGAGGAATTGGGAGAGGGGGATTTTGGGTGGGAGGAGAAGGAGGGGCTGATGGTGATGCCACTCCCAAAGGTCAGGCTGGGAAAGGAGAGCCTGGGGAGGGATCAGTAGGGGTGGGACAGCCTGGGAGAGCTCTGGCTGGCTGGAGGGGTTCAGGTGGCAGCTTGTCTCCCAGTAATCCCAGATGTGCAAGTTGGGGCAGAGCCTGCAGCTGGAACGTGGACCTCTGCCCCTCCTTCAGCAGCTCCTCCTCCTCCTCCTCGCATCTGCAGCCTTCTCCAAAAGCCAGGGGCAGAAAGGCAGGGGTGACCACAGGCAGACCCTCCTGCTGCATTCTGAACTTGCTGTGGAAGGACCACAGTGTTTATCCCACCCCAGATTTTACTGCTTGGAGAAGTTAAATATGAAAAAGGTGATTGTTCATATACTGCCCTGTAGGGCGCTGCTCTTCTGATTGTCTGGACTATTTCTGGGCATAAAGGAGACCCCAAAGGGGCCATAAATACAGTTTGTTACATTAGCAAACCCAAGGTAAAGCCAGGATACCTGTCTGATTTCTGTGGGGATGTGCCCAGACTGAGCAGTGCCCTGCTCCCAGAACTGATGATAAAGACATTGCCATGTGCTCTTTTTTCCCCATCCCAGCAGCTGAGCTAATACCAGCAGCACTTTCAGCAGAAAAGAACAGAATAAATGACATTTTAAAACGAAAAGAACCAAGCTTCTGCCCAGTGGCACTTCAGAACACAATCTGCAGAGCTCAGGGTTAAGCCCAGAGCAGCACTGTGGCTAGAGGAGGAAAGGAACACAATATTCCAAGCATGAGAACACCACTGTCTTTTTTAACCTTTAGCCAAGTGGCATGGAGCATTTCTACGTGAAAAACAAATGTGGCTGTAGCTGCTGAGTGTCTCCTTGCAGCCCCCCTTTTGTCCTGATCATTTTGCAGCAATACATCCACGCAGGACTGGAACCCTCAGGCACAAATAACCCACATCCTGCTTCAAAGCACAGAAAATTCAGGTAATTTCCCTACCCGGGTGGCTGAAGTGGAATCTGGAGATGTAACATTAAAATGTCTCTCAGTGTCATTGGTGAAACCCCCTGGTTCTACCTCCAATTTACATAAGAATATTTAGATATTATTTAGATATATTACAGATATATATATTATTTAGATATATTATATCTACATACATGTTAAGAATATTTAGATATTCTGTTGGCTCAGGTTAGGAACCTGGGTAGGAATGCATCCAGTGTTGCATTTCTTTATGCTTCTGGGTCCTCAGAGGTGAAATGCAGCTCTTTTTAATAAATTTGGAAGGAATGAGGGTGTTTTGTGCAAGGCAATGTAACCAGAGAGGGAAAAATCAAAAAGGCAAGTGCAGAAGGCAATGTTTGAATGAAACACTGAGTCCCTGTTGGGAGAACTCCTGGTGGAGCAAAATTAAATGTTCCTTGGAGCCCTGGGGCAAATGGCTTTGCCCTTTTCCTGCCTCCCCCGACTCCTAGAACCTTGCTGGTGCCACAGCTTCTGCCTGGGCAGTGGCTAAAGAGGGAAAAATGCAGGTGAAATGTGAATTTTAAAGCTGTTCTAGATGCTGTATGGTCTGGGCCATGCCCTCCTGATGGAACTGCCCATGGATCCCACGGACACAGCTGGGAGCTGTGCTGCCAGGCCAGGGGAGAATCTGGCATGCACCTTCAAAATAATAATAATAAAACCCCCTCCTGAATTACTATAAAAATACCCACAGTAGCATTTAAAAAAATAGATTTATTTTTAAGTGTTACTGTTGCATCCCAGGAATTTGAAAACCATATTTTCTATTAGCTAAACATTTTCCCAGACCAATTTACATTCAGTGCATGTATTAACTTTGCAAACCACAGTCCAGCTTTCCTCTTGGGGACAGCACACTCATTTTTTTTTTTTATATTGAAAATAATGAAAGTTCTAAAAAAACCACAGAGAAATTATTTTCCCAGTCATGTTTGCAATTCTTTACCCTTAGAATTACATAAGTCTCTATGTTATGACATCTAATTCCTGTTTTTACTCAGCTTTGCCAAAGCAAGGCAACAAAGAATCTTCATTATGTCCTTCTGCCCAAACATTCATAAGTATTTCCACATGAATTGCTCTGTTAATTTTAAAGTTCAGAGGGATTTTCTTCCAGAGCAGGATTGTGATATTCTTCATTACTTATGGTAAAGAAGGCAACCACAAGTGGGGGTGTCCTAGGAAGGAGGAGGACAGGGATTTTTAAAACTGCACAATTCATGAAAATGAATGTTTTCATTTCAAATATGGTGTGTTCCAGTATGAGAAGTGCAAACCAACAGCCCCTGGTCAGTGACCTGTGCAGCTAATTGGAGTTGCTGTTATTCACAAAGCTTCAGGTTCCCTAATCCATATTTCATTATTAAGTTTTTGCCTTTCGGGAAAGGCATCTTGAGCTCCAGCAGGCAAAAGGGTCTGGTCAGAAAATAAGAGAGTGAAGTGAAAAAATAGCAATTACTCAAGGAATATATTCAGGAAGAAATAGCAGTTACACAGGGAATATGTTCAGGAGGAAATAGCAGTTACACAGGGAATATATTCTGGAATAAATAGTAGTTACACAGGGAAAATGTTCTGGAGGAAATAGCAATTACACAGGGAATATATTCAGGAGGAAACAGCAGCTACATAGGGAATATGTTCTGGAGGAAACAGCAGCTACACAGGGAATATGTTCTGGAGTAAATAGCAGTTACACAGGGAATATGTTCTGGAGGAACTACCAATGAGCAGGAATGATGGAGAGTAAAACCAACTCATGCTACATTATGGTTTAAAGCAAGAAGAGCAAATCTCCACCTGTCTGATTCTGATGTTAAAGCAGTCTTAGATGACAGAGAGGCTCCTAAATCAGGGCAATCTCTCTGACAGGTGTTTGTAAGCTGAAGATGAGGGCATTCCAGCAGCACATGCAGCAGCTGTGTTGATGTTCCACACTCTTCCTCAGAGGAAGCCCTGCTGGTTTGACTCACCGTTGTGTGACATTCCAACGGCCAGGCATTTCTGAAACCTGCAGTACTGGCATTTATTCCTGCTTTTCTTATGGATCCGGCAGTTCAGATCACACCTGTCGTAAATTAGCTTCAACCTGATTGTTCTTCGGAAAAAGCCCTGCAGAAAAGAGGGGAAGCATGGAAAAGGCTGCAGGGAACTGCCAGTGCCACGCTGGCCCCCCTCCACCCACCCACCCAGAGCAGCTGACAGATGGGCTCCCAAAGGAGGCAAAGCTCCTGCTCTGCTCCGTGCTGCCCAGTCAGCCCGATGGAGGGATACAATTCCCAACAAGCTGGAGAAGCTCTGGGGACTCAGTGGGGTTTGAAGGACACGGGGGATGGAGTTGAAGAGCACAACTCCAGAGGAAGCAAAGCTCCCTCCGTCCCACTGCTCGTGGGACAATTATTAGGAACCCAACGTGACATTTTCAAAATTTGAAGTTCACGGCCAGTGTGGAAAATCTGAGCCAGGACAAACCAGAAATTCTGCCGACAGCTGTTCGATTTCTGGTAAATGAAAATGGTTCTGGGTTATTTCTCTTTTTACAGGTTAAAGATGCTTTTTTGGATCAGTCATAATTAATTAATTTTATCCAGAGTTATCACCCTTTTTTCCCCTGTAAAAATTATTTTTTCCTCACAGGGAATAATAACAGTTAAAGCATAATGCCAACTTTTATTTCTATAATTAACTGTAATTTAAATAATGTAGTTTGTACTTATTGCTTTATCTGTGTCCCTAATTCACTGCTAAGAATTTTATTTAAGCTCTGGATTGGTTCTTTCCTTTTAGTTATTTTCCTCAAGATACTGAAAATGGAGAAGATGGGAATTTCACATTAAACTCTAATGCTTTTCTTTGAACTCAATGAATTATTAATAATTTAATTCTCTGACATTTCTTCTCTCATTCTTGAGGACTGCAATTTTTACACCATTCATTTGTCCTCTACGTGTTGTAAACACTAAATATCACTGACATAAAAAAATCAGCGGGGTTTTAAAGCAGAAAGCACATTCCTCAATACCATCAGACTGCTCTGCAGTCTCCCAAAATGTGTAAAATGGGTAGAGAAACTCGAATTAATCAGAATAACAGAGCCTCAATTTTAATTGCTCAAAGTTCTGGAGTTGGGCATGAGTTTGCTCTTGGTGCGTTCGAGGAATTCAGATTTTCTGCACATGATGTCCAAGACAGCAGGAATGAAATATGCTTGCGTGATTGAAAGAAGGGGAAAAAATGCACAAAAAATTTGAATGGATCAATGCCACCAACAAGAACAAAGCAAGCTGGGTTTTAAAAAACTCCTGCTTATTAAGCCGTAAATTATACGCGGGAAAACTGACGTGAAGACCTAACGCTTTTCTTTTTTTCTTAAAAAAAAAACCCCAAACAAACCAGCACAAAGGCGTGACTTTACCAAGCGATTATCTAGCTGAAAATAGTACCAAAAATTCAGAAAAGGCTTTTTGGGAGCTCACCTTGCAGCCCTCGCAGGCGTGCACCCCGTAGTGGAAGCCGGAGGCTTTGTCCCCGCACACGCGGCACTCGATGGCCATGAGCGAGTTGGACGCCTCCTCGTGAGGCTTGCTGTACAACTGAACCTTTTCTGAGAAATACGGGGGGGAAGGGGGCTCCATCTTGATGGCACCTGTGCACAGAGAAGAGGCAAGGGGTAAACTCGGATTAAACTCACGGAGGGAGCGGCGGGGAATCAGCTCGGGGCATCCCAGTGATGCTGGGAGGGGACTGCCAGCTCTGCTCCGCAGCCGAGCCAGCAGCTGGAGCTGCATTTCAGTGCCTGCAAAAGCTGGGAGGGGCAGGTTCTGATGGAGGAGGTGTATTCCAGACCCAGCTTTCAGCTCCGAAGTGTGGAGTGGTTTCAGGATGGATATGAAAAATTAATGTATGGGGAACTCAGGCTTTACTCAGTCTCTGCCCGGTTTATTCCTTCAAGGTGGTGAAAACTCCTACAGGGACATGGGCTGGAGTGTCTAGTCTAGTTTAAAACACATTCTAGTGTCTAATAAAGCTATATATTGAATTATATATTATTCAATTATATATATTTGCGTATATGTATATATGTATATATGTATATATGTATATATGTATATATGTATATGAATACCTATATCTATATATATGTCTGTCTATATCTATCTATCTATCTATCTATCTATCTATCTATCTATCTATCTATCTATCTATCTCTATATATGATAAAATAGTATTGGATATTTCCAGAAATTCAGCTCTCTCCTGGGGAAAGCTGTTCAACTTCGGGTGCAGTTTAGAGATAAACTTCCTCTTCTGAAAGCTTCTAATTAAGAGAGCAATTTCTAATATTGAATTATCTCAAACAAGTAAATATGATGCCTTTAAATCAATCATCACTAGTCATAGAAGAGAGGTGTGACATTTGAAAGTTACATTACGTCAGGAGTGATGCAACAGAGTGTTAAAGAAGGTGAATATTTTTATTTTTCCAGATTGGCTACACTATACAAACTAGAAAGATTTATTCCTATATAAACTGGGAAGAAATTATCTAAGTAAAGATGAGGAGGCCATGCCTCTATCTTTAGGCCATCTAAACTGCTGCACTCGTTAAAACTACTTGGCATTAAAGTGTTATGAATATTTCTAATTAAACAAAAGAAAAATAAATGACTGGCTGGAAAAATGTCCATTCATTTATTACAGTAGTAGTGCAGAGATACACAGCACCTGCTTCACTGTACCACCAAAATCAAATAGCACAATTTCCCCAGCGAGAATTCCCTGAAAGAGTTCTTGTGCAGATTACCACAAATAAAAGTGGGGTCAGATCTAGGCAGAAGCAGATCCTCAAAAGAGCTCCAGGCACAGCAACCTCACATTCCTACAATGAGCAGGAATGATTTCTTTAGGAATAGGTCAGTGTCTTTCTGGAAAGGAGGAAATTGGGAAGAGCAGCGTGTTCCACGGCAAGTGAACCACCCAGGAGCTGTGATGGAGCTGCAGCAGTGCTGTGCCTCAGGTGCAGCCAATGTTCCTACTGCATCTGTTTCCGAGGCTGTTTGGAGCTGAAAAGCTGCACATATGAATAATTCAAATGCTCTGCTTGCTGGCTCTTCAGTGGTGTTGAAGAATTCAGGGTGTTTATTCTGCACTGTGGGCGCTGCGCTTCAAAGGAGAAGCTGCACACAAGGTGCAGCAGTAGGAGACAACAGCAGGAGGGGTTCCTGTGTCTACTGAAATGTAATTTTGGATACTTTATGCTACCTTTCCTAAACTCCAGCTGCTGCTCTGGCAGGGGGAAGGTCTGCTGTGAGTATTGTCTCTTTTCTACGTGCCCTGCAAGAACATCTCTGCTGGCACAGGAGATCTGAATTCTGCATCCATTTGCTGCCAGCACACGTTCCAGGGGATGAAGGAACCACGAGGGAAACACTGAAAAAAAGGCAAAGCTTACTTTGGCAGTCCTGGAGCTTGATGTCATATTTATAATCCAGGCCTGACTGGTCAGCTCTGGCAAGAGGGAGATCTTCGTAGTGCGGGGAGGAAATGCTCGAGAAGTCAACGGTGGTGAAGGGCTTGATGTCAAAGGAGTGTGTGTGATCATCCATGGCTGACAGATCCACGGGGCTGATTCCAAAATTCAGGGGCCAAAACGGCATTTCTGTGTCAACCATTGTAATCCCTGCAAAGACCAACAAGAAAAAGGCATCTCAGAAGGAGTTATCTCCAACGTGTTCAGCCCCAGGCTGAGGTCCAAGTGTCCCACGGTCACAGGCCTGAGATGAAAACTTTAACTGCATCTCTCCACAGCATGCATATCAATTAAATTGGAAGTCTTCCACAAAGGATTCTCATTTTTGCAAATTCTAAGCACCGTTCATCCCAAGAGCCTGAAAATCTCAAGGATTTTTATATTAAGGAAAAATCCCAAAGTAGCTGGTATTAAATAGTGGTGGTTTTCCTGCAGATTACCAGAAATATTTGAAAACTGTGCTCATTCGAGTTTGCCAAAAGTTTAATCCCAGTCTTGAACCCAAGGATCAAGGAAATGTAAGTTATGACTTTTCAAATTCCATATACATTTATGCAAACCTTGAAAGCAGTGAACAAATAAGAAACTTCTATATGCAAAAATCTTCTGCAAATTGAGTGAATTTAGATTGTGATGTTTTTCCAAGTCCTCTTCTGACAGATAGCTGAACCAAAATCCTTGATTTAGATAGATTTCAACTATGAAAAAGTTTGTAAGTTACAGCAAGGGAACCAAAATCCTTGATTTAGACAGATTTCAACTATGAAAAAGTTTGTAAGTTACAGCAAGGGAACCAAAATCCTTGATTTAGACAGATTTCAACTATGAAAAAGTTTGTAAGTTACAGCAAGGGAACCAAAATCCTTGATTTAGACAGATTTCAACTATGAAAAAGTTTGTAAGTTACAGCAAGTGCAAAGGCTATTTTATGACCAGCGTCTGTGTTTAATTTTCCATGATTTATAAAAAGAACATTCTACCCTAAAAATAGACGTTTCAGCCCTAAAATAGCTCGGTCACTTTGGCTGTTTAATTTGGACCTTAAACCCAATCAAGTGAGTGGCCTTTAACCTCTGGATAACAGAAACTTTGGTTTGATCTGCTTTGAATCAAATCTGCTCTGTCACCCAGCCAGAAGTGCTGTTGCAAAATGAAGGTTCTGGAGCAGAGGTGCTCCAGAGTGTGGAGCTCACCCTGGTTTTGACAGGTGAGTGAAGCTGTGACTGTCCCTGCCACCAGCTCTGCTGAAATGCCAGTGCCCAGAAACGGCTGCCTTTGCCTCCCCTCAGGAATGTCACCAGCATTATCCCCACTTTTAGGACTCCCAGCACAGCCCTTCAGTTCTTCTGCTGTGTGCCAGCCACCCCCGATCCCACTGCAAGGGGAATTAAGGATGTTCTCTCTAATTAAAGCAAGGGGACAAGGGGATTGCTAATTGCCACAAGTGGCAAATCCCTGGGGAAAATACCTGACGGCTGGTCAGAGTACCCTGGGGCTGAGTGTTATCTCCCAAATGGTCAAGTTTCAAGTCCAGGGCTCAAATCGTGAGCTCTGCCCAGGCTCCCCAGGGGATGGGCACATTCCCGAGGCTGCTGAGCTCCAGGAGTTTGGACACTGCTCCCAGGGATGCCCAGCGTGGGACTGTGGGCTGTGCAGGGCCAGGAGCTGGGCTGGATGATCCTGGGGGTCCCTCCCAGCTCAGGAGATTCTCTGATTCGATGACATTTTTTTTTGTGAGCACAAAGTGCAAATCCCTGGCCACCAACACTGGGAAATGTCTTCCCAAAACAGATTTCCCAAAGAAAAATAAACCAGAACAGACTCCTTCTTAAATGGCCAGACACATCCCTCAAAAAATACAAAAAATCAAGAGACGTTTTAAATTGGTTTATATTCCTTTAAACAAGTGACATCAAGGGCTATTGCTTCCTGCTGGAGCTCTGCCTCAAGGGTAAAGGATGGCTACAGGCACATTCCCAGCTAGCCCAGGTTCATCCCAGGAACTCCCAGGCTGCTGTGTGGACAAGGAACAACTGCAGGAAACCAACTCAGGAGGACTCTCAGCCACAGCAGCCCTTGCACTCTGAGACACCTCCCTGCTCTGAGGCAGCACCTGGAGGGGTTCAGCACCTGCTTAAAGGCAAGCAGGACACTCACTGGGGAGAGAGGGGCTCAACCACCTGCCCCTGATCCCACTGGAAAATTCACAGCTCTCCTGCACTCTCCATCTCACCTTGGAAAAATACTCTCACAATCTCCAGAGCTCATCGCTTTGGCTTTGCAAGTTAAAAAGCTCCACTTTGCAAACCCCTGTGAGCTGAGCTGGATTGCAGTCAGCCCGTGGCTGGGATGTTCTGGAGAAGTCCATGGTGTGTTACACGAGTAATTCTGTGAAACTCCTGCATTGTTACAACCCAGAGTACAGATATCTCACAGCTGAGAAAAACTCAGATAAGCAGGTGAGTCCAGAGGTCTGGCTTGGCACGCACAAGCTCCAAAATCTAAGAGCTTGTAGTAATTCCTTGTCAGAAATCTTCTTTCCTGGTCAGCACAGCCAAATCATTTCAGCAAAGCCTACCAATAAATGCCAGAGGGGTTTAGTGGTAAAAGTATTTCTAGCCTAGAAGCGTGATGGTTTAGGTTTTTATTACGTTTTAGAAGGAAGAAAATAAAATTAAATAATTAAGGAGTAACCTGTTGTTTTAAGCATCACTGAATATAAGGGGTTTCGTTTCATGCATGCTGTTTTTCCCCTACAAATTGTTTTTATCTCTGTGTCTGTCCAAATCACTCACATGCTCTATATGCTGAGAACAGAGGAAACACAAATGCCAAGATTACACTGAGGAGAAAACCAGGGAATTGTGGCTGCACCTATCAGCTCCTGCAGGTCACAGAGTAATTCTGCTTTATCCTACTCCTCCTTCTGCTGTAAGGCAATCAAATCTGGAGCCAGCAGCCATTTAAAACCTTCAGTCAAAAGCCTAGAAACTCCATCCCTTCCAGAGGTTAACATCCCATGCCTCTCAAGATGCCAGAGTAATATTGCTCAAAAGCATTTCTGAATGATGAGAATTCCCAGGTTTGCTCAGGTTTGGGGTATAAAGCACAAAGCATCTTGTTACAGGTTTAAAGTTCCAACCTTCACATATCATTTGAGCAAATTATGAGTATCTTGTTCAATTTACCAACATTTTCTATGACAATAGAAACAATGAATTTCAATTTTCAGATGAATTTATATTAGAGATACGAAAATGAAGGAAAAGGTATCCATGCTACTTTTATTCTTGCATTATTGAAAACCAACATGTGAAGACTGTTCCTATGTTTAATGGTTATTTTACAAATACTTCCATTTTGCATGCAGCTTTACTTGATTTTTGCTGTGTACTTTGTCTTTTTTCCTCCCCAGGAAAGAGGAATGACAACATTTCCCTCTGTGGGGGGGAAAAAAAAAAAAAATCAACGAATTGTAGTCTTCTCATGGCTTTAAAAGAACCCAGAAACAACAAGAGTAAAAAAATCCAATGGACAAGTCCAAGGAACAGACTAGAGAATGCTTTTATAACTCACAGCTGCTTGTGTCACATCCAGGTAATAGAGCTGTAAGTATTTATCTGATTTAGAAGATTTTCATGTGCAAAAATCCCTCTCAGCCAAAAGGCTGTGCAGAACAGCAGCAGAGATGTAATTCAGGAGGTCAGATGGAGGAGCTTGGACATTCAATCCTCCAAAGGAGCAGGAGGGAAAGAGGTAATGCTGCTGGGATAACATTTAATTCTGAGATCTGGAGCCTTCTGGGTGCCCTCCCTCTGTTTAATCTGCTGTGGAACTGCTCAGGGTTTTGTGCAAGACCCAAAGGCACTGAACTCACCTGGCACAGCCCCCTTGGTGACTCTGCCCTGCCAGGCAGGAATCTCATCTCACCCATCACCCATCCCCTGATGAGCTGCTCCCAGCTCCTCAGACAGTTATTCCCTGCATTTCTCCCACCAGGAAAACACAAAATCTACCAGAGCAGATTGCCATGGCATGAAAAACATCCTGGATCACGAGCTGCTCCTTACCACAAACACTACCTGTGCTCAGGTAACCTGAAGGGCCTGTTATGCTGCATTCTAGCCACGCTCTTTCCAGACAAAACTACCAAAATATGACCCTACAGCTATTTAGTGAGGCAACCAGGACATCCCAGCTGACAGGAGCTACAGAAAATAAGAAGAGAGAAATAAATAGGAGAAGCCTCTCAGCTTTGAAACATTATTAAAATCAAGGGAGGCATAACGACATGACATGGGCAGGTACAAATGTGGACAAATTGATATGTTAACTAAATAATTCTCTGGGTTTTTCTTAATGAAAGCAAATTTCATGGAATAGATTGGATTTCCTCTCACGTGTCAGAGTTTGTCAAGTAAAGTCATATGCAAGTCCTGCAGAAATGAATGGGACTTTTGCCAACTAATTTAATTAAGGGGGCTCAGACCCTCTGTGAAATAATGTCTACAAAAGTTGGTTAAGGTCACACAATCATTCTCAGCTTTTAGGAAGAACTTAGAGATGGTGAAGGGGCAGCTTGATACCCCATAGATTCAATTTATTTATCTATTTGGAAGAATAACAACATATTTTATGTGAATAAAATAATAATAATACACACGATAACATATTTTACGTGAATAAAATGCACATAATAACATATTTTACGTGAATAAAATGCACATAATAACATATTTTACGTGTGCCTTGCAAAAGCACACCTCCCCTAAGTGGTGGCACCACATGCACTGAGTTAGGGAGCTGCACTGACCTCTCAGAGAAGGCTGCAGAAGGGCTGTGAAAAGGGAGCTGACAGTCTTGTGATAGCCCAGCTGCATTCCCCTTCCAATAACTCAGTTCTCTGCTGCCTCTGACACAGAATTTCTGTGTGGCAATGGTCAGGCAGCATTTTACCAGTGCTGCTCCCAGATGTGGGTGATTATTGGACTTCAGGTTATTGAGAGAAAATCCCATCTTACTGCATTTGCTTTTTCCTGGCAAAATCCCCCCTCAGATTCTTGTCTCAGTTCTCTGTTTTTCCAGTGAAAGAGCATTATCTTCTGTTTTCCAGTGAAAGAGCATTATCTTCTGTTTTCCAGTGAAAGAGCATTATCTTCTGTTTTCCAGTGAAAGAGCATTATCTTCCCTCCCTGCCCTCTGCTCTCTGTGCTGTCCATAAAACATCACTCCTCTTCAGCAGGTGTGGGATTACTCCACAGCTTTTTAATATTCCTGGTTCTGCCAGAGTGCAGTGGAGCTCTAAGTTTTGAATCTTTAGGAGATACCTTCCTCAAAAATGAAAATGATGTATTTTTCACTAATAGCAACTACCACAATAAAGGACTTCATCTAATAGACAACATTTGTATCAAACAGAGATAATTTTGTTTTGGATTTACCCCACTCTGTGAATTGTTTTGTGTCTCAAGCAACGGCTCAGAGCTGTTGCCCATTGTTGTTTCACACATTCCCGGCGTGCAGATTCCCGATTTTCCCCCATTTCCCGGCTCAGCACCCGAACCTCTCTGTGTCCTGTTGCTGCAGAGTCAGCAGAGGGAGCACAGCGTAACTAAAAAAAAACCTCTTTCCAAGAACTCTGCTGGCACAGCCAGTGATGCTCCTGAACAAACAAACGAGCAAAAAAAGGATGGAAAAAGAGCCCGGGCGGCTGATGCCCCCGGATCTGTGTTTGACCAACTCAGTGCTCTGCCAACTGCAGCAGGAAAAGCAAAGGAGCAGCAAAACCCCCACAAAGCCTTGCTTTAAAACACCCACTACACAATTTTTATTGTCTAAAAGGAGGGATACAAAGAGGTTTTTTTGTTTTTGTTTTTATCCACGCACGCACCCAACACGTTGTTAGAATTCAGGGCAGAAGTCGTTCCAGCGCTGCGATGATGAACAAACACAGCAATATTGGGAGGATTAAAATGGTTGTCCAAAGCAGTCATTTCCCAGACAAATTCCACTTTAGAAACCTCTGAGGATGTGGGAGGAGGGTCCAGGCTGCGGAGGGAATCAGTACTGGTGAAATTGTGGCGGTAAATTCAAAGGGTTTTTGCAGCCACGCTGTTGCCCCCCGCAGCCAGGCACACTCCTGGGGGCACCACTGCCTCTCCAGACCTGGGAATCTCCTTTTCAGACATGAATTCACCAAAAAACACTTACAGGAATGAAAACTGACCTCGCTACAGGACAGAAGAAGCAGGTTCTTATGGGTTTGTTTCAATTAAAGAACTGTAAGCTAAAGCTCCCCGTGCCTTAATCTAGCTGTGAAAAGAATACCCAGTGTCTCTAGCAAGTGTTGAGTGTCAAAATAGCTCCATAATAAAAAGCAACTTCGTGAAAAAAGGAGTTCACAAGTGACAGATAATGGCATTTTCTGACACACATGACTTCAAAAGCACTGCTGACTCCAAGCACATTGGGACAAGAGGTGACATTTTCTTCTCTGCTCCTCAGGTCCAGCTCTGGAGCCACCTAAAGACGGCCCCAAAAAATTAACATGTCCACCTGAAATTCCCACAGAGATGCCACACAGAGAATAGACTCTGGAAAGAACGGAGTAAACACTCAGTTTATAATCAATAAAACCAGTGGAGGGCTCTGGAGCCAATGGATTTGTGAGGCCAGGGCACACCTCAAGGGTTAATCACTGAGCAGGAGGGGCAGGAGCTGAGGAAAGGCTCCTCTCCCACCCACTGTCCCAACCTGCAGAACCAGCACAGGGCCCAAATTCTGAGAGCAAAAGGAAAAGCAGCGACCTGGGGCTGGTTGGAATGTTCAAGGTGTGCCAGCAAGGCCAGAAACACCTGCAAACACGGCTGGGGATGCTCAGTTCTGCCCCATCTCCCAGCCTGACCAGGGCTGCAGAGCCACATCCTTCAAAAAGCCAAATAAAGGGTAAAGGGGGAGGCAACCCATTCATCCTCTCAGCAAGGCTGCACAGTAAAACACCAGGAGAGGGAGGCTTTATAAATCCAAACACTTGGAAAGGCCAAAAAAAAGCAACTCATAAATCAGTAGGAAATGTATTTTATTCCTATAGCTGAATTATAACTACAAGCTGTGCTCACTAAAAGCACAGTCCATAAAATTTACCACAATGTTTAAGAGGCAGTTGTTAATAGAAACAAGGAAGAAAAGCCCATTCAGGGAATAATGGAGCTGTTTAGAGTTAAATATATTTTCTATTCCATGGAATTCACACAAAACGGCCTGGCTTACTTGGAATAGCAGCATTTTATACCCTTGCAGCAACATAAACCCTTGTAAATATAATTGCAAATGAGAAACAAGTTCAAAAATGCCACAGGCTACTCAGATATGCTACAAATTCTCCCATCCTATTTTAATTGGTTAATGTAGGGTTTCTTGCATTCTGGTAGTGGAGAGAGATCCGTGAAACTTCAGGTTGTTCCAGGGTGTGAAAGGAACTGATTGCAAGGCTGTGCTCAAGGAGCTTAAATAGAAATTGAGAATATTGGACAACTGGAAGTTTCTGTGTGAGAAATACTGATTTATGGATCTGGAAAACTCACGGGCAGGTGGGTCAGATTTAAAAGGAAAAGCACTTCAAAATCATGGAGAACTTAACTACAGATTTCTGGAAGTGGCAGAGTTGGGCTCCTGGTGGTAAAATCTGACTAGAAGAGAAATAAAAGTGTTCTACTGCAAGCACAGCACTGGCAGAACAGGGATGAGGAGGTAATTTCTGTTATATCAGATCCAAAATTTGTGGGAAAGGATCCTCAAACTGTTCTTAGAAGTCCCTGGGCAGAGAAACTGCACTGTCCTGGTTCCAGTCATGCTTTGTGAAGCACCACGTGCTGAAACTAAAAGTAATCCTGATGAAAGGCTTCTCCTCCAATGCCTTTTGAAAATGCCTTAAAAATCTCTCCCACTCTTCAAAATAGAGATGATTGTTATTTCGTTTCTTTGAATTAAAAAAAAAAGTACACCTCCAGAAGCATAAAAATCTGAAAAATAAGGTATCATCTGGTTGGTAATATAAAATCAGAAGAAACCTCTGCAGGATTCTGAGGGGCAAAGGCCATAAATTGGCATTTGCAATGCTCCTGAGTGGCTGAAATGTGGCTCCTGTTGGTTTTGAGGGATTTGAGGAAAGCAGAAACAAACAGCACGTCCCTGACTTGTGCTGGCAGTATTGTAAAACTACCTCATTATATAAAATGTAGGCGTTGCTCTCGATGAATCATTGTGATTTAAAATAGGATCCTGATAGACAGGCAATGAATCACTCTGGATTTTGTAATCAGCAAGGGCTGACTTCTCGGGAGAGCCCTTTGCCCCCTTTGGCAAGCAGCTGAGGGGAAGGTCTGCTCCAGCCCTGGAGGTGCCTCCCGAGGCTGAGGGAAGTCACTGATCCTAAAACACCCCCAAAAACGCCCTGTGGGACACAAGGAGCAGAGCTTTGTCAGCAGGAGCAGCTCCACACTATTCCATTGATAAGTGTGAGCACTCCCAGGCCAGGGCTCGGCTCTGATGCCCAACATATTTTAATAACTGGCATTTATTTCTACTGGGAATAAATCTAAGCAAGCCTTTGTATTGCTGGGTCTGGCGAAAGTTTTACCGACTGCAAGAAATGAATGTAATTCCAAAATGCCATGTTTGCCACGAAAAGTATCTTGAGAGCAAGTGACCCATCCAGCAGGTTCATCTGCACAACTTTCAGGTGTCAAACTTGCTTTGGAGTCAACAGAAGGTTTTCCAGCTTCGACAGAAATTCAGTGTTTGGGTGGGAAGCAAAACACTCATTTTGAATGTTGCATTCGTGCTAATGGCATCGAAACACCTGCCTGAAGTTAAGCACTTCTAAAACCTCATTTTTTTTGGCTGAGAAGGGACTTCTTTAGCTGAGATACATGATTAAATGACATCTCCTACACACAGATACACCCGTGAGAGATCAGGGTCTCATGAAACGCCCTGTTTGCTGTGTAAAGCGACTTTCAGTGGCAAGGCAGTGCCCAGAGTTAACAAAATAAACTCCCAGCAGCACGAAGTCCCAGTGGCCCTGTCAGCCAGGAGCCTGCTGATGTTTCAGTAGGGAACAGCCCTGTCTGAAGCCTTCAAGTGCAGCACAAAAACATTTATTGGGTTTGTCCTGCGCTCACATGGCACAAAAACATTTATTGAGTTTATCCTGCGCTCACCCATGGTGTGTTGCATGAAAATTTGCCAGCTCCTCCCTGAGCCTGTGTGAGATTTTCCAGGATTTCAGGTGGTGTGGCAGAGCACCACAGCTGTTTGCAGGACAAGCTCCTGCTCCCCTGCTTATCTGGTTTCATTAGGCCATTATCAGCGTGTCTCTTAATGCAGTTTAATATATTAATAACAGACTCCATTCTTTGGAAATGGTGCTCAGCCAATAATTAACAGCTGAGGTATCAATTTAGTACGGAATTTGCAGTAGTTGTACTCCATCCTGGAGTTCAGAACACAAAGTTTGTCTTTGCTTTTGAAGTGTTAATAACTTTTATAGGAAATGTTACGTGCACGATGCCCAGTTAATCTTCTTCTTTTAAAACATTTAAAAAATGTTCTTTTAAAACACTGTAGATGCAATGAATTTGATACTAACCCTGAAGAATTTTTGTAATTTTAGTACTGAAATAACCACGTCAAGTTTTCTCAGTCCACATGGTAGTGGTAGGGAGTTTAGGGATGCAGAACACTGCTGGTGAGAAGCCTGGGATTCTTTTCTCTCCTCAGACTCTGTCATGCCAGTGCTTTTTAATGTTCACAAGACAGTAAACTTCAGTATTGTTTCCAAGAGATGAGCTAATAAGGCACACAACTGGACTGGGGTGAAATGCACTCATTAATATCCTAAATGCAGTTCCCTGCCATGGCAGAATACTGAATACTCCCACAGGAAGAGGAGGAGGAGGAGGGAAAAAAATGCCATATGAATTTAAACTCATTCCTTGAATTAAATCCCACTTTTAAAGTTTTTCCTGGCAGTCAAACACACTGCAAATAATCCATAAAAATGCTTCTCTCCTGTCGGGATGAGTCGTTTCCATCACATCCTCATCTTCCCAACACCAAAAATGCAAAATGTGTTTGAATACAGCAAGACTGGATGGAGGGCCCACATGATTTGACCGAGTGCTGGGTTTTGGCAAAATATTTGAATCTGCTGGACAATCCCCAAGTTGTAAAAGTGGAAAAGCACCACGTTGCAAAACTCATTCATGAACGTAAACACGCTGAGCACTGTTTCTGCATTAAATACAGAGAGCTCAGTGAGACTGCAAATACACCTTCCTCTACAGAATTATATACAATTTCTGGCACATGCCAGCATAAAATAATGCTCTATGGGCCTCTACAGCCACTGTGATGTCAAGAGAATTCAAACACACCAAATCCTGAGAAAGCAGATAAATAGCACCAAAGAGGAGTGAACATTCACCACACTCCTCTTTTAGCTGCCCCCAAATTCATCATCTCCCACACAAATCACAAATCATACACCACAATTTTGCCCACAGACTCTGGGATATTTGCTAACTGGATGGGTTTATTTTTATTTTATTTGGGATCATCAGATTTTGTGGGGAATGCAGTTATTTACACACAGTTATTGAAGGGGATTTTCATTAGGGGCTGAAATTCTTCAAGCAGACCTTCCTAAGCTTGGAGGGGAGCCAGAGGTGACATCCCAACATTCTTCTGACAAGACAAACACCAGGAAAGTAAAAAGGACCCCCAAAATTAATTCTAACCAACAGCAGGCTTTCTACCCTGCACTGAGCACCCAACTAAATAATGTCATAATAAAGACACATGAACTTTTGTACATCTCTTGCACAAATGGATCTCTTTCATCTTTTAAATTAGCAAAAAAAAAAAAAAACCAAAACCCAACAACAAATTAACCTTCTCAACTGTACTAACTGCAAAGCATCCAACCTGCTCAGCCACTTTTCAGCACCAGAGCAATCCCTTGTCACCTGACTCCTGTACTTTTGACCCTCCAAAAAACTCCCAGCTGAAGCATGCTGGCGTGTTTTCACATGTGATTCAACAGTGATTGCTCTCACTAGTGCTGGATACTTATCACAGGTCTAGATCAATGTTCTCTGCCTCTCATGTGCTCCATCTTTCTAAATATTAATTTTTCCAGGGAGATTTCAAAGTATCCTGAAGCCAAGGTGGCTTCAGGCTGGGAGTGTGGGCTCAGGGCACGGGGAGGGTGAGCTGCTGTAACTGCAATTGCAACACTCTGAGGAGTATTTAATGAACAGCAGGAAATTAATGTGCAGTTCTGCTCTAAATTCAAGTTACCTTCAACAGCTGAGCCTTCTGTTGAACCACAAGCTTCAAGGGAACGTTCCCCATTCTTCTTTTTTTGGGGGTCAGTATAAAATACAACATTAAGTAACGCTGTGCTCAGTGTTTTATTCCAGAAGAAAAATAGCTGGGAAATTTCTGAAGGAAGTCAGGCATTGAGAATTGTTATTATAGATATGAATTTTAAAGCCTGTGTTTGACTAAAGAATAGCAAACTGGGAGAAAGAATACTAAAGCATCCACTATAAAACAGGTAATTAAGTTAGCACCAACATACCTCCTTTTGTATTTCTAACTTTCAGCAAAAAAGCAGAGGAATTTCATTAGGATTTTTCAGTTTTACATGCATCAGAAAAGCTTTGTGCAAACTGGCACTTGAAACTATAGTAACTACTGAGCAGAGGGGAAAAAAAACCCCAAACAGCTTCAGATCCAGCACCCAGGATCTGAGTTACTGTGAAATAATGATACCAGAAAGGCCCAGAACAGAACTGCTTTATCCTGAGCTCTAAACTAAATAAAATGGGTTAATATTGTAAGTTTATGGGCCAAAAGCTTCCCTAACAAACTCCAAGTAGTCCAGGATGTCACTTTACACATTGGGCAAATCAAATTATTTTCAGTGATGTAGTTTTGCTTCCTGCCATCTGAAACTGATAAACTCAGCTCCCTCTGCCACTCAAAAAGAAAATACCACAATCCATGACTCAGCTAGGGGATTATCAGCTCAACTTCAGGCAAAAATTAAAGAAAGGGACTTGAATCCTCCTGCCACCCACCCCTCACAGTGTTCTGAGAAAAGCCCCCCACAACACAGCCCAGAATTGATAGTGAAATATTGAAATATTCAATATAATATCCAATTGAAATATTGAATTCTTGTTCAAATGTACTTTTCATGGGGAAAAAAAAAACCCAAGATACCATTCTCTTCAGAACACAGCAGTAACTTACTGAAAACACAATGGGGAAGTGCTGCCTGAACCTGAACTAAAAGATGAATATTCCCCCTGCAGCCCTTTCATAACAATTAAAAAAGACAAAATATTTGTGAGGAAAGAAAACTATTTCATCTTTTATTTAATTTCAAAATCGTTAATGCACTTCAAAAAGAACTTAACTATAACCTGCATAATGATACATTAATGGGAAATTCTCCTAAGTCCTGACTTTGTTACAGTTTCAAAATCCTACTTTATTTTCTAATAAGGGATCTGGGGTGGATTCTATAACGTGTCTGAAAACTGAAAGGAAGAAATTTCTTTGATCTTTGATTTTCTGTGGGGTTATTCTTTCCCTGTGTTATAATATCCTAAGAATCTGTCTGATATGATTTGTTCCTACTTTTGTCAACCTGTCTATTTTGCAGTGAACTTTTTCCAGCACCCCCATGGAAATTGCCTTGCTTTGCCCCTGGGGGAACAAACATTTTCACCTGAAAATGATTCCACACTTGCCAGCTGCCTGTCACCCCCCTAAGTGTCCCTCCTCCCCAAAGCAGGGGCTGCTTGTGTTCATATTTGTTTAAATCTGGGCCTAAATATGTGTTCAAATATCTGTGCCTGCCAATAAACAGAATTTTGCTACAGTTCTTTGCAATTAAACCAAACTTCTAAAAACCCGTGTGTGATGTTCTTCTGCTTACTACTGGTGATCTTCCAGCCACAGTGTCAGCCCGTGGCAAGTGACACTCCCAGGGCCACTGTCACTGCCCCAGTCATTCTGTCCAAGGAAGATGGAAACTGGACTCGCTGTTTTGGACAAGAAATGTTGAAGAAAATGTTAAAATGACACCACCTGAGGGCACAAAGGGAGAGGGGAGCATCCACGGCGAAGAGCAGCTCAGGAGAAAGCTATTTGTGTCTCGTTGCCCAATTCTGCTATTTTTAACAGCTAATCCCCACTAGTCATTTTTGGAGATTTGTTTGCAGCTGGAAAGAATCCACCAACGCTTGGCTGAACCAGGAAAGCCCCTGCACTTTGTATTTTGGACAGAAGTGTCGTGGAGGGAGCAGAGTGTCAGGAAATCTCAGAGTGCCCCTGCCACCTCTGCTCCCAGGGCTTTGGAATCCTCTGGAGCTCTGGATGTGGGATGACAACTGCCCACAGAGATCCCAGCTCAGGGAAACTCGCCTGCTTTCATTAAAAACCTGAGCTGCCATCCTGCCTTTGACAGCATTTGCTGCTTTCACTTGAGGAGAAAAGTGTATAATCAAGTCCTAAGAGTGTTTCAAAAAGATTAATAATTATAGGGTTATGCAACATTAACAATAGTGGTACCAGCAAAGCTGCTGTGTTAAATTTTAACAGCATTAAAAAGAGGGGAAGAAAGAGATTGAGAAAATTTCAGTTCCCTTCTCTGTCATGTGTTCTTGTCATCGTCTTGGTTTTTGCTATATTTAAATTGCTGTAGGAATTTCTTCTGCAAGGAATCTTAGAGGGCAGCTAACAGCAAATCCTTCAGTTTCATGCTGTGGTAAATGTAAGGATACACCACAATTCAAGCCAAAAATGTGGAGTTAAATACTAGGATTGATAACACTGATAGCTAATTTCTTGCCTTTTTTTTTCCCTACTGAAAATAGATTAATTAACTTCCTGAGAAGTGCTGTTTTGAATAATTATGTGTAACCGTGTTTCTTTTATTTAAATACATGTGCCATTCTCACACACAAGCCACAAATCACACACTGCAATTTCGCCCATAGACTCTGGGATATTTGATAACTGGATTGGTTTATTTTTAAATCAGCAATTTATCTTCAGCTGGGCCAGAGTACCAACAGTTCACTTTGCAATAAGTGATTACTGTCACACCCCCATTTTTCTTTTTAGGAGATTCCTTTTCTAGACAAGCGAGTCTGGTGTGAGGAACTAGAAGTCACTGCTGTGACTTTTTGTAACCCCTCAAGCAGGCGTGTGAACAGCTGAACATGTGGCTCTGATGCAGGGCGAGCTCCTGGCACTTCTTACTGTTCTCAGTTTTCTTTAGTTGCCAAAAAAAAATCTCAGCAGTTACAAGTTTCTGTCTGCTAACGCTCGATCTCTGTAATGATCCAGCTGTATCTAAAAAGAATCATGCTAAAATCCTGCTGGGAAAATCACCAAAAAGCAAACTGTGAAGGGACATCTGGCTTCCACCCAGGCAGGTGGAGTGTGAGAGAGCCCTGGATATCAGGGTAAGCCACTCCTGACACACAGCTGCCCCAGACCCTTTGGGATCACCTCCAGTCCCCGAGCTCCCAGTGCCTCCCACAGCCTTCCCCGCCTGTCCTGGGCTAGCAGAGCTGAGCACCTCTGCTCTGAGCCTCGTCCCTGCACTCTGCACAGACTGAGGAGCTGTTCTGCAGCAGCTTTGGTGGCCCCTCACCAGCAGTGGTGGGCTGGGTGGCCGGGATGGAAACACAGCAACGGCCTGGTTCCATTCCACTCACCCCAGCTGGCAGGGCTGGTCACTGCAGAGCCTGGTGCTGATCTCTCACCTTCACTTTCTGCTGTCAGTGCAGCATCACAAACTGGGCTAAACACCAGAATACTTGTGAGGCAGGCTGGTTCTCAGTGGGCTCCAAGCAGGTGGTGGTAACCTCATGGCACACCTCCCCAGCACAGGGGGAGCTGCTGAAACCTCTGTGGCGTGGTGTGCAGAGCTACCACGACCAGAAATTGCTCTGACTCTGTTTTCTGAACTGTTTCTGGTCTAATTGCTACTGTGCTTGGTTAATTTCAATACTATGGATATTTTTTTACAGCTTTCTCTACCTATGGCCACTAAGACAAGATGATTTGCAGACAAACGCTGTCTCCTTCGAGCCTGGCTGTGCAATTTCCACCCGTCCACTTAATTTACCTTCTGTGGGACAGCAGTGGCAGCACAATGCAGTGCTGGCTCTCCTGGTTAATACCCGACCACAGCAATCCCACATCCCCAGCAGCACAGCCGTGCTGGCCACGCAGGGAGCACAGAGCCTCCTCCTTCCCCAGCCAGCCAGAGGGAATGCTGAGACTGGGGGGCCAGTGCCAGCTGTCGACCCTGCCATCACAGTAACACACCGGGAGAGCAGTGAGAAGCCTCCTCCCGAGATTTCCATCTCAATGGAAGCAGAGAAAGTTGCCAGTTCCTCTGTGCCTGTCAGCTCCCCTGGATTATCAATGGGCCACGTGCTGTGAATCACAGCGGATCTTGGATCCTGCCAGTTGTATCTTGCTTTTACTATTTGTTCTGGGATGTTAAAACCACTATTGTAAGCAGTTCAAAAATACACGCTGGAAAATTGTTAATGCCCTAGTCATACAATGTCATTTTGAAGCTCCCTGGGAATTTAGATTTGCACAGCTTATTAGGATATGACCTTTCCCTTGATTTTTTTTTATTTTAAGATCAAGTTAAGATGAAATTTCCCCAGTGGGAGTTGCTGTGTTTCCTCCACAGATAAGGAAAATAGCAATGGCAGCTCTGTATAGAGGCAAATTCATGCACTTCTGCAGCATGGGCAGCCCTGTGGGCTCGACAGACATCCCGGGCATTCCTAGAGGCTGAGAGGGAGTCAGCCAAAATCCCCCAGAATTTTAACAAAGGTATTTCCCCGAATCTTTCACCTTTTAAAATGTTTTTTTAATTTTTTTATTTTTTTATTTTTTTTTTTAATTTCAGTGTCATCTGAGAGAAAACTGAGGAGTTTCAAGGCCTGTGGATTTGCACTCAGGGCAGCACTGGCTTTCTGGAATGCATTCCTCTTTGTGGAGTGTCCACCTCTGCAGCACTGCTTTTTTTCCTCTTCACAATATAGATTCTGTCTCAGAAATTCGCACTCTTCCCTGGGATTTCATGAACCTGATCTAAAAGCAGGAGGTTGTAAAATTAATTCTCAAAATTAGTGCTATGGGCTGATTACCAGCTACCAATCACAGTGGTTAAATACTTATTATACATTATGTATAATAAACATTTTTAATAGATTAAGACAGGGGTACTCCAACACTTCTTTGTCTTTTTGCCTCTATGTCAATGAAGCCAACAAAGAGAATTCGTTCAATAACTAGAAGCTGAATGGTGTTGCTTATATTTTAAAATCTTCAAATGCTCAGGATGGTGAAAAACCAACAACTGTTAATAAGTTCTTATTTAGGAGAGAATAACTTTCTCACTAAAAGTAAAATCCATTGGTCAGTAAAGAGACGACCAAAAAGAATTACAAATTTTGCCTTTTTGGCTGTTCAGGGTGAAAGTTTTATGCACTGAACCTCTGCGAGGCAAGCAACGCTTTTTGTCAGCCATACAGATGCCAGAAGAAGAAAAGGAAGCGATGACGAAATAAAGTGAATTACTTTTTGTATAACTGGCTGCCTTAATAGTTTGGGGTGGGCACCGTGCATAAAACATTCCCACAAGGATGGCCCAGTGGAAAGGGAGGGTTTGGAGGTCACAAAACCAACAAAACCCCACAAGGATTCACCGGGACCTCGACGCGGCGCCGCCGCCTTTGCGGCTTCCGTGCCTGCGGCTCCCCAGGGGCTCAGCCCAGCCCTGGACCACTCGGAACCCGGCCTTTGCCTTCCCCTGCCCCAGCTGTGAGCAGGGCATCTCCCCACGGGTTAAAGTTGCATTTCCAGAGCAGCCCTTCCTCCTTCCGCGGGCGCCAAGAGATAGGGGCTCACAGCAGGTGGCAGCCAGCCTTCCGCCAACCTAGAGCTCAGTCCGCAACTGAGCCCGGCCTAATCTGTCTCTCCTGGGCAAGCCCAAAGTCATTATCTGCATCAGCAGCCCAAGACCTCTCTGACACTCGTGCCCAACAGGAGAGCGAACACAGCCCCTGGGGGGCCACGCAGCCTGACCCTTCCTGCCAGCAAACCCAGGAAAATCAAAATACAGCAGGGAAAAACGCACAACACCCCCAGGAAGGACAACAGAACTCCCGATCCAGCAGCGTCTGAAGGGCGACTCGACTGACGTTGAGAATCTCTCTGACTGTGGGGACACACAGCCAGTGCAGATGTGTAGTGTGAGCACTAAAAGTTTATTTACAGAGGGCAGGACTGAACGTTTCATGCGAGCACATTCAGGCCATGATAAAGAGCTTTGTCTCCCATTAGTAATTTAAAGGATCGAGATTTGCTACTCCCAACACACCTATAATTGAATTCCTCAGTCATAAAATCACTGGTGCCAAACAAGCCCTGGTATCTTTTATCAAGCCTCTTTTTTCTTGTCATCTGTTAGCATATTTCTTATGGAGCTTTTCTTCTTTTTATAGACACATTTGCTTTAGTTATAAATTAACCCTGGAATTTACTCTCCCAGAGGCCACAAACTGCTTTTTTATTCTCTTGGAAAAGTCTCAGGCTCTATGAATTGATGGTTTTAAACAATTTTTGAATGACAGCTCGTGGTTCAGATACAGAGGAAGGCAATTTGAAAGATTGACAAAGCAGTTGAGACTGAAGTGGAGATGTTTAGATGCCTTTCTGGGCCTTCTGCTCTGGAAGCCATGATTGATTTACCAAAAGGGAAATGTTTCCCTGTGGGATTTCTGGTACTTCCAGTTCCCTGTAGTAAAATACTCAGATCCAGCCTCATTCTGAAATGAGGAACTTCTAAGAAGTCCCATATTTCCGTGGCTCCAGAAGTTGGCCAGTTGCATTCAAACCCAAAGGCATGCAGAATACTTCGAATTTCGGAGCACATTCTAAACCACCAATATTTGTTTAACAGATTGATTCATATAATGCCCATTAAAAAATAATTTTTCAGCTGACAATGTCACTGTAAAGAAGAAAAGCTTTTAATATTCACTGTTTCCTGTTGTGTCTTTGTTGGGCTCTTTCTCTTCATCCCAAGGGCTTTGGAAACTCCTGGCTTTTTCAGCCTGAACTGATTAAAAATGTAGAGGAGTTTGGACACAAAGGGCTGAAATCGTTGTTGGTGTCACCACTGAAAGAGCAACAATTTGAGATCAACTCATAAAAAAATATATAAAAAAATCCAAATGAAGAGTTCCAAAAAGACACATCCATTGGAAACTAAGGGAATTGGTTCTACTGCTCGAAGAAAAATTTGTATAAGGGCAGAACCACACTTTTTAACAGCCACAATAATTCCCACATTATTTCCTTTATTTCTCCTCCCGTGTTAGTCTTGTTACAAACCACTGAAGTTGGAAAATTTTGATTTGGTATTAACACACCAGATATCAATTCTTACAGTTTAATTCCCATTTTAGCCCAGGTTTCCCACGGTGGAGAAAATTTGAAAAAATTAAAGGTTGAAATTTGAAATTTGAAAACCTTAAAGGTTCAGAGGACAGGGAAAGATCTTGCAGAACTCTGCATTTCTGGGTTCCTCTCCCAGGTCAGAACAGCTGTGGTTGTGCTGCTGCCTCGAGGGGGATGATTTCACAGCATCCCAGACTGGTTTGGGCTGGGAGGGACCTCAAAAATCACCCAGTGCCACCCCTGCCATGGCAGGGACACCTCCCATTGTCCCAGGCTGCTCCAGCCCCAGTGTCCAGCCTGGCCTTGGGCACTGCCAGGGATCCAGGGGCAGCCACAGCTGCTCTGGGCACCCTGTGCCAGGGCCTGCCCACCCTCCTAATTATGAATTTCCCTCTAATATCCAACCTAAATCCAGCCTCTTTCAGTTTAGCCACTTTGAGGTGGGTTAAAAATGACAAGTTTTGTTTTTAAAAAATTCCTTTAAAAGTTACTCCTTAATTAAGAATGACAAAAGGGCTTGAGGAGCACTGGGGTATTTTTCCTATATGAATAAATGTTTTCCCCACCTCTAGCTTCCCATATTCAAGACAATGCCCTTACAAAGGTAAGCAGAGCTTCCTCCTCTCTGTGCTGTTCCTGAGGTTGCCAGTCAATTATTTGAGGTTAAAATATTAAAATTTTCATCTGAAATTGTGCCTCGAGTCTCTGAATTGCCCAATTCTTATTGTGAAGTCGATGTCTCATTATTTCTAAAAATCTTACAGCTTATTCTGTATTTCTTCTTGAATGCTTCACCTTTTTCATTACCCATAAAAGTTTCTTGATGTTTCTTTTTTGAGTCTCAACCAAACACGATAATTTCAGCTCCTTTAATTGAACCAATGATCACAGAGCTGAAAGAATTTAACGCTTAAAATATTTATCAACTTTTACGGCAGAAATGGAATTTAAAATAGTGCCAACACTGTCAAATATTTCAGCTCTCAAATGTTCAGGTGTTAAAGTACACATTCATCTTTTGGATTTTACACTTCTGTGTAAAATGCTTTCTATTTAATTACCACAAAATTAAAACTCCATGGTTTATGTGTTGACAGAGTTTGGCCCTGCTGCCCTTTGCAATCCCACTCGAAGCAGGAGATGGTGAGCAGGGCTTAGGCTGCCCCGAAGGACCAGAACCAAGACTTAAAGCCAGGTCTAACCCCCTTCCCTCACACCCTGTGCACACATTTCAGAACTTTGTTTGCCCTCTGCGCTTTCACTCAGGCCAGGAGGAATTTTCAGAGCAAACAGTTTGGAATATATCCCTTTCAGGTGAGTTACAGTGTTGTCTCTAGTTCTTGGAACAGACAGTAGGACAATAAAAAACTCAAATTATTTTCCAGAGCAGTGACTATATCACACACAAGTCTTGCACTAACATCTGCTCAGACAGATGTAGAAATTGAGGAAGAATTTTGCCATCACGCCACAAGCTCCTGTAACTTGTTGTTTCACCAGGGGGGAGAAAAAAATTTGGAGTAATTGCAAAGATTTTGGGCTCTATTTCTTTTATTTATTTACATGGCAGCCAAATGAACAGACAACACAGACTAAGATGACCTAGAGAGATTTTTCTCCTCGTGAAATTCCGA
Organism: Promerops cafer; assembly: GCA_013398275.1. Taxonomy (NCBI): domain Eukaryota; kingdom Metazoa; phylum Chordata; class Aves; order Passeriformes; family Nectariniidae; genus Promerops; species Promerops cafer. Next base: position 88,735 of record VZSE01008053.1, read on the forward strand.
CCTCTGCTTTACCAAACATGCAATTTCTATCCTGTGTGCCACAAGCTTAGGAAGATCTCCACGTTACAGATCCCTCATCTTTCAGAGCTACAAATCTATGAGTGGAAGATGAAGCACAGATCATCTTGCTCTGAGGGCAGGAAGAAACTTAAAAAGAAAAGCTAACAAATCTGAAAGGCACTTCAGCATTTCAGCTCTCCCAAGAAACTGAAGGGCTCCAGGACTGCCACCCTGGCCACGCTCGTCCCACTCCCTTCATCAAACTGGGTGAATGCAATCTGTAAATGGCCTCTTCCAAATGGTCCATGGCCCCTGCTGGCTCCTGAATTACGTCAGGGAAGTGATTGAATGGCTCTTAATTAGCTGAGCTACAACTGGAGCAGGGACAATTCTAAGAATGTGTCCACTGACCCTTCCACTTCCTGCACCTGTGCCCAGATCCCAGCACTCTCTGATTTACTGGTAGGGCTCAAGCCTTTGTCTTCAATGAGCCTGGGGAATATCATTGCTTTGGGGTTTTGTTTTGGTTTTCCTCAAATGCACTGAGTTATTCGATTTAATTTTATTTTATTTAATTGTGGGCCAGCTTTTCCTCCTGCCTGTGGTCCCAGTTTCTGCTGGGAACACCTGCAGTGGGTTCCCACAACGCTGGAGGTGTTCAGCCCCAGTGTGAACGTGAGCAGGACTCTCCCAAACCTCACCAAAGATGCTTTTCTCTCGTACACCCTTTTACTGAGCACTAATACAGGCACTGACCTCTTTTTCCCAAATGTGAAGTCCCTTTCAGTGAAATACCTGTGCAGAAAGCCCTGCACGGATGGAAAACTCTAAAATACAAGTTCCATCCTCAATAATGATCAAATTCCTGGAGCTGCCATCCAACAGAGGTGTTCACCCATCCATCTTGGTGTCCCATAAGAACACAGGAAATATTTTGCTGCTTCAAGACTCCACAATATAAGAATGGCAACACTGCAGCAAACTGGAAAGCAGTTATAAGTATTCATATTTCGAATTATTCATATTTATAATCATTAATATTAATCTCGTCTCCTACTCTGAGAATAGTGAACAATATACTGGCACCTCAAAATCAGCCCCAGCTTTTAGGATAATCCACATTCTCCATGGATATAGAGGAAAACTCCCTTTTCATCAGATTTGCTGCTCAGCACCACAGGAAACAAGGGAACCTGTTCTGAAGAATGGCTTTTAGAAGATGAAGGGAGGAAAATCCTATGGGCTCTGTCAGTAACTCTTCCCACTGCCACACTCCCCTCTGCATGCAGCATATTCCCCCTTTTTTTTTCTCTGATTTAATTTCAGGAATTCTTGCTCAGAGGATGTTTTCCTCCAGGAGCTGTAGCACAGTTTAAGTGACACCCTGGAAGTAGACATCCGTGCCATTTAGTATTTAGCCTACATTGTCTTTATTTCATTTACTTCATTTCCATATTCATAGCTACATGAGTGCTCTATCACTCTGCTGTTTTGAACTCCAGAGAATTCCTTTCTCCTCTAACTGCCAGGTATAATTAGTACATTCATCAGCCTTTCCTGGAGTAATTGTCAGGAAAGTGGCAACCATGCCTGCATCCATTTCTTCTTCCTCCTTGCTCTTTCCTGCCTTTCCTTCCAGGACAATTAAAAGTTCTCTCTACTTTCTCTTCCTTTATTCACTGCACTTACTGCAGCTATTGCAGGTGCTGCAGGTGCTGCAGGTGCTGCAGTTCTGGGCTCCCCAGGCTGCAGCAGAGTCACTGCCTGCTCTGCTGTCCCCAGCCCCAGGAAAGCTGTCACTTGCTGTGAGCACATCAGGCAGCTCCTGCTCTCAGAGGAGCCAGGAGCCAGGCTAGATTTAAAAAAACAGAGCAAACTCGGGCAGGAAAAGAACAATGAGCAGGGGTGCCAAAACAGAGTGCAAGACCACGATGTGGCATTGTCAGCATATCTTAAACCAAGAAAAGCTGAAAATCTCGTAAGAGACCGGGGAGAAGAATTCAAAATCAGGAGGGTTCCAACAATAAACTTCAGGCTCTGAGAAAGAAATTCAAGCATCTGTATTTTTTTAAAGAATTCCCCCGTTTTTTAATACTCTCCATTGGCAAAAATAAAAAGGGATAAATAAATAAAGAAATCCAGCAGGCATAGCTAATCTGCCCACTGCCTTCCTTTGAAATTTCCTTTAATTAATTAATTAATTAATTAATTAATTAATTTCCTTTCCTGAAATTCGCTGTGGACAGCTTCTTCCCATGTTCCCAAGTCCCTGCTCTGCTGGGCCTCCAAAGTCCCACACTGGCCTTCGATCCCTGCCCCAATCCACCACTGCAATTAATCTAATCACACTGCACACCAGTAGCCTCTATTAAGATTAAAGATAATCTTGCTATTTCACAAGATTAAAAAAGCCAGAGCCAATCTTAACATTGCACATTACTCCACCTATTCTGCATAAATTCTGCCTTATGAATATTAGAAAAGAGGAGGGCTCTGGTAATATTGTTATCTTTTAAAAGCAGAATTGAGACAATTCCCAGCAGTTTTCTGGGTTTCTGTCTGATCTCTCACCTACCCGAAATTGGCACCAAAAAAAAAAAAAAAAAGAAAGGAAAGAAGTGCACATGACTTCCACATCCCCAGTGTTACATCATGAAGGGTGAAGCAGCAGATTATGCACAGCTCTCAGCCCTGCTGTGCTGTGTGCAACCCTCTCCTTGCATAAAAAGGGCCCTTCTCAACACAACTGTGACTCATGAAAAAACTGACAGATACCAATGGGAACAGTGAGAGGCTCATTTCATCATGGGACCTGGGACTGAGGACTCTGACATTCGCCTGCTAAGTGGGGTTTTCATAGAAATCAACCATGTAGGTCTTTCATATTCTATTTTTGGGTTGCCATCTTCATTGCCAAATTTTTTTTTTTTTTCAAGAAGACGTCCACAGGAAAATATCTTTGCTGTAGGAAAAGTGGGCTCTTGATGCTGAAGGGTTTCCCAGTCCTTCAAGCACTGTCAAGAATTCCTGCCCACGCCAGCTGTGCTGTAATCACTATTTCTTAAGAAATCAGTAATCCTGATCTAAGAAAATAATTCCTCAAATGTCATTACCTGTGTCAGAATGCAGCTTGCATAACCTGATGTGTTACCCTGCCTAAAAACCTGAAGCAGTGCAAGGGTTTCAAGTGTGGGGTTTATCCAAGGGGCTGGATTCCTGCAGAAAGCCCGACACGACACAGATTTTGGGAACATAACAAATATCCTGGTAAAGCTGGCCACACGAGGATCAGGGAACAAAATTTGGGCAGTGCCCAAAGGAAGCTGTGCAAGGAACCCTCTTGAGTTTCCTGTTCAGCATGGCCTAATGTTCTTAAACATTGTCACAAAAACAATTCCCCAGTTGTGACAATGGGCGAGCTCACATCACAAATAATGCTCCAAAAGCTGGCAAAGCAGGGCTGGAATTTGCTTCCAGTGGATAGTATTAATATTATGATCGTATTAATATTAATATAATGATGATAATAATAACAATAATAACAACAACAACAACAATAACCCAAAGAAGCAAGGTAGGAACTACTAATTAAGGTTCCGTCAGATTTTTGAAAATTCTTTTGCATTGCCTTACCAGTGAAAAATACATTGAAACCAGGTAAAAAACCTGAGCCTTTTGATGGAATTCTTGAGTATTTGCTTTTTTTCCTATTTTAAATTCAAGACCTGAAACTTCTGTGGCACCAGTTTGGAGTCTTGTTCTGTAGTCAAATGAACAATTCCTATTCTGATGAGATCTTTACTAAAGAATCCACTCCAGGCCAATTCAGCAATTCTGGCAATAGCTGTAATGGAAATGTAAAAACACCCAAACCAAATGCAGGAAAATAAACCTTTTAAATGGTGCTTATTTCATTCAGAGAACTGATTTAATGTGAAACCCTTTTGTTTTAAATAAGGCTTAAAGTTTCATCTTGTTTGTCATCTCAAACCAACAGCTGGAAATTCTGAAAGTGAAAGCACATTTGCAGAACTTTTGTTTCCACATTCTCTAATCCTGTTCTGGGCAAAACTCAAGAACTCTGCACCTCTATATGAGCACCCTCAAATATGCACCCATTTGTAAAACTCAATTTATATTGCCAATACTGTGGGGTATTTAAAAGCAATAAAACACTTGCCTGTCTTTCTTAGTATTCCTAATAATTTCAAACCTCAAATACGTTATCATGCCTTGATGTACAAACAAGGCTTCTCAGATGAGCAGTTTGAGTGCAAATGTTGGCATCTGGGAGTGACAGCAGGGAAGGAAAACTGAAACCCCTGCAGAACTTCAGTGACTCCATGAAATAAATCCACCCCCTATCACTGGTTAACTTCAGTGGGGCTGGAGCACTGCATCATTAAGTCAGTGCAAGAATTTTGTTTTAGACATAATACCTGCTACAAAAAAAAAAAAAAATTGCATTTTTTTCCTCATCCTGAAGGGAGTGAGACCCTGAGGCCTCTTCGAAATTTCTCCCTGAATATGGTCCTGAGTAAGTTTAGAGAATACAGATAAACTCTGAGTAAATAAAGCAACCTTTTGCCCTCATGTACTTCTGTACTTGCTTATCTATAAACTTCTCTGGGTGTAACTGAAAATAAAATTTGGGTTTCTTGTTTTTTTTTTACATTCATAGGTAGGATTAAAAATCAATTTAGCAATGTACCACATAATAACATGCTTCCATGAAGCTTAAAAACTGAGATTCAGCATAAAATATTGTAGCTGAAATACCACTGTAGGGAACAGCAACTCCAAGGAAAACACACTCGAGATGAAAGGATAAACTCTCAGTTTTATTTACTGTAGACATAAGAAGTCAGGACCTAAACCTATCATGAGGAAATATGTACATTATGAAAGGCAGTAAATAGAAGTGGCTGCATTTTTCCACAAGCCCCCATATTAGATAGCACCACAAAGCACCAGGTCCAGGTAGTAAAACCTGTTTTTCTGACCACCCCTACTAGAAGATCTTGGTGTGAGTGTTAAAGGCTGTAATTAACATTTTTCTTTCCATAGTTCCTTTTTTTGGTGGAACAATCTGAGTCTTTTGGTAGGCTGACATCTCTCTCACAGCACCATGGCTGAGCACTCAGCTCACAGCAATATTCAAACACTGCCCCAGCACAGGGAGTGAAAATGCCCATCAGTGTGTTTGTACACAGATGGCAACCTGAGTTCAAAGCCTCTCAAACTCCAAAACTGCTGCTGCACAGCCACAAATACTAAGAGCAGTTACACAACCTCTCTGTTCAATAAATCTAAACAAACACACAAGTACTATGGACTTCTCATGCAATATTATAACATAAAAAATCCCGTTTTATGCAATGCGCCGTAATCGTGTGTTGTGTAAAAAGTTTAAGACGAGATCATAATTCTGGGCAGGACTGCTTTGTGCAAATATGAAATTCTCTGCAAAGTAAACGCTGAAACTCGGCGCAGGAACACAAGATGCAATAAGAAACCTCCCACTGCTCTGCCTTATCCTACAAAAATACCCCTTACAGCCAGAGGTGTTTGGATGCAAATCCCATATTTAGAATTTCATACACACGGGTGAGTTGGAGGAATTGGAGCTGGAGGTCTATATAAAATTGTAGGATTTTGGCAAAAGGGAGTCTAAAATATGTCACAATCCCATCTGTGGCAAAGAGGAAAGACACCAATCCCCATGGAGCTCATGAAACTCCAACAGCCCGTAGAGCAGCACGGAGTAGACTATTTTATAATGGCATAATAACAGCTGCTAGAAGACCAAAAGCAGAATTCATGCCTAATTTGAAGTCTAGAATAAACTAATAACAACTGCAACGTCTGCACCAAAATGTTGGCGTTCCGTTTGCAGTTGGAGTATGTTAAGGAATTGATCACATAAAAGGCAGATGAATATGCTCCTCCTGTTACACTGGCATGGCTCACGAGTTCTAGAGAAAAAAATGTAGGACTTAAGCTATAATACATACTCGTGGTTATTTAATTTCAAGCATTTAGTCTCACAATTCCTTTAGAGCGGGACCCTCAATTTTGAGCATTCTAAACCCACAGCCACGCAGGAATTCAGCAGGAATTGCATGAAGCAAACTGTACAGAGGGCTAAACTTTTATCACTGCAAACCTGATCCTACTGAAACAGCACATCCACCACTGGCCTCGAGCAAGCTGGGATTTGTATTTTTTTTTTTTTTTTAGAGTCTATGCATCTTCCACTAAACCGAGACGTTTCTTCGCTAGCGTGGAGAGTTCTGTTGGGGTATTACCTAATACCTCTTATCCTGTGTTATCAGAAATCCCCCAGAGCCTTTCAGGGCTGCTGAGATTTGTAGGAAGCCATTCCTAACACGGGGTTAATCCCTTCCCCACGCACACACCTGCCCTGTAAGCATGTCCAGCACCACACACGGATGTTCACCCCAGCAGCCACGCAGGGCTGGACATACATCCCCAGGGCTGCGGCAGCTTTGTGTTCTGTGAATTGCTAATTATCAACCAGCAGAGTAGACTTTGGGATTCGGAGACTTGAATTCATAGACTTTGTCCTGAATGTGCAGCCTGCATGGCATGGAGGAGATCTGCTTAGTCATGAGGAAAGGGGGTGGCTTATGCAAGTCCACAGAGCATCTCCTGCTAGTCCGTTCCAGAAATCCACAGCCCGCCTTTGGAGCTGGCTCCTTCTGCTCCCCTGTCTAAGGGGCACAGTTTTCCTTTTTCCAGGGAAAGCTTGAGAAACTGCCAAATAAAGGGGATGCTGCTTAGAAATCGAGGTGGTTTTTGCTGCAAGTTTGGAGATTTATGACACAAATCCCTAACTTTTCCTGTCGGAATGCTGATTAGAATCTATTACCACTGTCAGCATCATTTACCCTTGGAAGCATAAATGGACACACTGAAATTCGAAATTTCATTTTTTGCCTCAACCTCCCTCCTGCATTGTTTCTCCATTGCAAATGGGGAACTTCTCACATTCTCATGTCCTGGATCACACAGTATTGAGGACAGGGGCAATTATTTTATTTGAGTAAGAAGATGGCCCCAGTCTTGACTAGGCTGCTCGGTACTACTGCAACACAGGTAATTAAAAATATCTATATAGTTCACGTACCATGAATTTTAATTGGAGAATGATGTCATTGTTTAGTTCAATTCTATAGAGTGGTTTATGAGAGGGCAAACAGGCCAAATAATATAATGGAAGGTGTGGGTGGAGTGGGAGAAAAATGTGAACATCATCAAATTGACTTCAGTTCTGCGAAAGTTTCCAGATAGGAAGACTGCAGAATAGGCCTTGCTTTATTTTTTTTTTTTCCCCCCACTCTAAATTTAAAGAGCAAAACTCTACGACAGGTTTATTATAATTTGCCCTGCAGTGTGAGAAGAGCTGACAGCTCTGTAGTGGGAGGAAGAGGGAAGTCCACGCTGCAGCAGAAGAGCTGATGCTGAAGTAGAAACTTAATGTTTCCTATGGTTGCCACATTTATTTTCTCCTTCCTATTTCCTTATACCTGCAAGACCTGGGAGTATCCCAAGCCCACTCACCACAGGGCTGAGTAGCAGGGTGATAATTTGCTTAGCAGCAGCATTTTCTACATTGTCCCTGGAACCTGAAAGCAGCACCACTGGGAAAATGGGGACTACCCTACATTTAAAACAAAGCACAACTGAAAAAACTCCCTGGGCTCTTCCCTTTGTGGCAAATAAAAAGTGGAGGGGGGGAAGAGACAAAAGAAACATAAAAGGTTTGTCATGTAATGCAGGAATCAATTTCTGTTTCATATTGCTGGGAATCTGAAGACAAACCTTACGGCTCTTTCGTTTTTCATTCTGCCTTGGGAAAGCCTCCACAGGGACAAAGACAGGGGCAAGGAGGAGATTTTTGAAGATAAATGAAGTCCCTTAAATTGACCTGTTAATGGGGAGCCCCAAGTTCTGCTTGTGGCGTGAGGAGTAGGGCTTGAGCACATCAATGTTCTCTTGCTTTGGATTATTTCTAACTCTTTCTCTTGTTAGTTCACAAAAAGTGAACTGACACACAAAGAACATTTGGCACAAAGTACCTGAAAAGCTGATCCTGCTGTTAAAAACCAGCACACCATTATGGAAATACAGAGTGAAATAATTAGCACTTACCATCTAATATCATGCTGGATTTAATAAACCTATTAGTGATTAAAAAATGAAACTAGTAGCAGTAACTGATGGAAAGCATTGTATCCATGACTTCAAAAGAACCTAGCATGGAGAATTTGTAATTGTAGGATGATTCCTCTTGAGTAACTGCACTGGGAACTTCTGCTGCGTGGCAGAGAAGGACTGGGAATAATCCTCGTGAAAAAGCTTGTAAAGGAAACTCAGATTCTGCATATCAAACACGCACAGTTAGTGACTCACAATTAGCCTACTAAAAAGGGCTAGGAAAGATATTCAACTCCCCTCTGAGCAGATTACATTTAAAAAAAAAAAACCTGAAGAGGCCCTCACCAATCAAGGTGAAAAAAAAGCATTAAGTTTACTTTTCATTATTTAGTCCAGCTTTGTACAAGACAGAGTTTTCATTCCACTTTTAAATTTTTCTTGTTTTTACAATAAAATTGTTTTCAAAATTCGAAATTTTATTTGCCATTACTGTAAGGAGGAAATGACACTAAAAGTAATTGAAACAGTGCCTAAATTTGTTTTATTGACTTAGAAATGGACTTATGGTTATTTTAAAAAGTCCACAAAAGAGTCATATTCAGAAGCACTGTTGATAAGGGGTGCATTTATCATCCCACAAGGAAGGTTAAAAGACATAGCTTCAATATCCTTCAATTAAATTCTACTATTTCACCGCCTTCATTTCAGAATTCATTATATGAAACACGAATTTATAGCAGGAAAAAAATGTTATTTGTATATTCTGTATTGTAATGGAAGTTTCACTGAATGCTGGTGTTAAATATATTGTATTATCTAGGAATTTGGCATTTCTAAGAAACACAGACCATCTTAAGGCTGTTTAGAAGCACAGAATCTCTGAACCACTACAAGTTAGTGAGACACTTTACAAAACTGATGCCTAAAAACATTCAAATTCAAAAGCTGTCTGTGTAAAAATACCTTTATATTATATTTCTGATTGGTTATCATTCAAAGTCAGTGCCAACTATTTTTTTCAGCTCTCTCTCCCCTTGACAAGCCCATGCTTATATTGTGCCACATGCCTTAACACACTGCTAGGAGTGATTTCTTGTAATCTCATAATTAAATCTCTGAGCAATTTTTGCAGCATTTTTTTTTTTTTGTGACAGCCAAAGTGAATAATGATGTCAAACACATCACTTGATGCACCAAATTCTGCTGTAACTTCTTTTCAAAGGAGAGCACTCAGTATCATGTGTCACAGCGGCTTGGTGTGCACTGGGAACTTTTAGTTAACTAGTAACAAATCATAGTAACCTTTTAAAAGGTAAATTACTTATTAAATGATGGACTAATTGCTACCAGAAAATAGATACTTTGAAATGGAGCACTATAACAGTGTTCTACAGCAAAAGCTTGTTCACAGATGGGGCAGCAAGTCGCAAATACAAATCCAACCCAAACCCCTGCTTATTTCAAGGAGAATTATAACTGACCCAGCTGATTTAAAGGAACCAAAACTCCACAGGACATCCAGAAATCGACAGCTCCCTGAGCTTTTAATCCCAATAAAAGCAGCCTTACATCGCTGATATTAATAAACGCATCCCTGTGAAGTCAGCACAGTATTGTCGTGTGTACACGGGGCCACAGAGTTACAACACCACAGGAACTTGCACTCTCTAGCTGCAGAATACCCCGGGGAGAAATGACACCAGGAAGATTACAAAACGCTCCTGCGAACCTGAGGCATGCCATCAAGACACAATATATTTCAACATAGCATCTCAGTTGTTGCAGGCTGCGAGAGGCTCCCCGACTTTCTGCGATTGGGAAATTGAGGGGAAAAAAAAAAAAAAAAAAGAGCTGTTCATTCATTAGGAGAGCAGCCAGGTGAGCCCAGCACTGCCCTGGCGGTGCTGTCCCCAAGGGCGGCAGGAACGGACGGCGTGCAGCGCATCCATCCATCCATCCATCCATCCATCCATCCATCCATCCATCCATCCATCCATCCATCCATCCCTCCATCCCTGCGTGCTCCCCATCTCCTCCACCTCTGCACGGCGGGACGTGGCCCCTCCAGCCCCGAGCATCCTCCGCTGCCCGGCTGCTGCCGGCCCCGGTGCAGCACCATGGACACAGCGCCCGGGCTGCCCCGGCCGGGGCGCCGGGAGCGCACCTGGAGCGCGCCCGGGGCGCTCCGGGCTCCGCATCCCGCCCGCGGC